>CATIWR010198238.1:0-17311 GCA_949677035.1 Omphalea diandra
TTGTTTAATGATGTTTTTTGTGTGATTAAGGATTTAATTTTGTTTAGATCAGTTGAGTTTATTGAAGATTTTGTTTATATTTTGATTGGTTAAAGGTTGTGCGGTGGTGGGTAAAAAATGAAAATTTAAATAAAATAAAAGTTACCATGGATTTTTCACATCAATTAGATAGAAATGATAATAGATTTTAATAAAAGTGAAATATAAAAAATATTTTAGTATAATTTTAGAACGGGAGAAACTAACTAGAATGATAGGAAAAAAAAAATCCAGGGGATCTAATATATTTAACCCTACCAAAATAACTTTATAAAAAAAAAACCTATCAAAATAATAGCAAAAACTACGAAACAATCTAATTTCAACTTCATTTTTGTCTAGCTTTATAGTCAAATCTGGAGGGATCAACAATTGAGTGTAATGTTATGGGATGGAGTCCTATGACCACATTTATTTTTCATAATTAAGACCTAAAACCCTGCAATAGATAGTGGTTGGGCCTGCAGTAGGTTGTACCAAGTTGAGGATTGATAATTATTGCATCCGTCGAGCACTAGGGATCGTTTGCTATCAATTTTTTGTCTATTGTTTTTTTATTTTAACTATTTAGTTTTAAAATTAAATATATTAATAAAATATTTATTTCTTAAAACAGAAAAACAAATTTTCACTAACTCAGGAAAATTATAAAAATGAATTTTCTAATTTTCTCAGCTCATTTTTCAAATAAATATTTTAATTTTAAAAATAGAAATTAAAAATAAGAAATAGAAATGATAACAAATAGCTCCCTAACTTTGACATTTTAAGTAATCCCTCTAGGAATTTTTAGCATGACTAGGTCATATTTGTGAAACCCAATTAAGTTGGAAAAATCAAATAATACAATAACCTACTTAAGTTTTGCACATTAAGTTTAGAGATTTTATATAGTCATTTATCTATTATTTTACTAGTGATGAAATAATTTTAATGATGAATTTTAAGATATTATACTTAAGAATAAATTATTAAAAAAATTTTAAAATAATTTTTTTTCAATTTTATTTCAAGATTTATTTTTTATTAATAGAAAACTTTGATTTTTGATTTTCTTACAATGTTATTCTTATTTAATCTTTTCAATCGCTTAGATGTTAGATATTACGTAAATGACATAATTTTTTTTCTCAGAAAAGTTTCAACTTAGCTTTATATATGTGGCTTTAAAAAGGTTTATATGGATTAGTATTTTAATTACCCGATAACAAATATGACAAACCATTCCCATTAAAATCATAAATTTTTGTAAATAAAATATATTTATTTTGATTTGGCTTCAGAAATAATAGTACTAAAATAAATTTTCAACTATAGAGTTTTCAAAAAAGTAAATTGTTATTTCTATAAATTATATAAAAAAAAGTTAAATTTGAGTCTATCATATCTTACTTTGACTAATCTACCAACAGTTATAAAATCATGAATAAAAACGTGCTTTTAATTTTTTTTTAATATAGTTGTTAATTACATAAAGAAGGGCTAGAGATAAAAGAAGGTATTAACAATTTAGCATAATTGATGTCGTTTAAACGCAAGATCTCCAATAACAAAAAAAATCAAAATAAATATAAAAATAGCAAAATTACTTTAAAATTGCTCAAGTAAAAGATAATTGTTAAAGGGTCATAATTAAAAATTGAGATATTATTTGAGAGTTAGCTTAGTATATAATGTGACTGATTTCGATATTTGTATAAAGTGAGATAGGAGTAGTGTTTTGAAAATTTGATCAAATTATTTGTTAGATTAATAAATTTGAAAATTATGTAAGTGATTAATTTGATTAATAGTCAAAATTAGTCTTTTTAAAAAGATAAAATCAATTAAAATTGAAAAATTAATCAAAATTGATGAATTAAATTAAATCAATTAAAATTATGTTATTTATAAAAATAAATTTAAAATTTTAGAAATATATTTTTATTTAAAATTTACATGTTAAAAATATTTTTCCATTTGTTTAATTTTTTATTATATTTTATGTTTTTGAAAACATTTTTAAATATTCTCAAAGTCTAAAAATATTATTATTAAATTAAATTAATTAAACAATTTAAATAAAAAATCATTTAATTAATTTAACCATCGATTCGATTTTAAAATACGGATTAAGCTAAGAATTTCGTTTTTTTTTTTTTTTTGGGTGTGACGAATTTCGTGTTTACTGAAGATAAATATTGGTTTTATTTTACGGGCAAAAAGTCTGCCTTGGATCCCAACAAAAAGGAGGTAAAAAAGAAATTAAACGTCTTTGAGATGTCAGTTCATGATTGCAACACCACATGAACCCATTAAATCCAATTCAATGCCAGATAATTAGCAATCTTAATATATATATATATATATATATATATATATATAAAACAAAAAAAGCGTATATATTTAATAAATTGAACGAATCTGAATTTAGATGGATATGCTCCCTACCTGAGTAATAAAGAGGTGATGTTCTGAGACTCTATAGTTTCGAATTCAAGCCCCACTAAATATGAATTTCATTTAATAGGAATCTTTGCATGATACAAAAATTAGTCTTTTAATCCCTACTTTGCAAGATAATGTATGATTTAAAATTTGAGAAACTAAAGGGTTTGATTCAACTTATTGATTTTTTTATAATAATAATTTCATATAATTAATAATGATAATTGATTTTTTTTTAATTTTAAAATTCTATAATGTACTTTGCTTAGTAGAGCATGTGAAATACCCTACAACTTCAACTAGAAAACAATCTAATTTCAACTCCACTTTCATTAAAGCTTTAGAATCAAAGCCGGTGGGCTCAATAATTGAGTGTAATGTTGTGGGATGGAGTCCTATCACCACGTTTATTTTTCATTACCTAAAACCCTTCAATATAATGGTTGGTGCTGCACTAGGTTGGACCAAGTTGAAGTTTGATGAATTTAATTGCACTAATTATTGCATCCCTCAATAATTGAGTGTAATGTTGTGGGATGGAGTCCTATCACTACTTTATTTTTCATGACATAAAACCCTTCAATATAATGAATGGTTGGACCAAGTTAAAGTTTGATGAATTTCATTGCACTAATTATTGCATCCCTCAACCACTAAAGCTTTTAATTTTGTTGTCTAATTTTTCAAAATTAAATATATTAATTAAACATTTTATTTTTCATTATTTTATTTCTTAAAACATAAAAACAGGTTTTCACAACTCAGACAAACCATTTTTATAAAATCCAATTATGTTGGAAAAATCAAATATTATAATAACCTGTCTAACTTTTGCACATCACATTTAAGTTTAGAGCTTTTATATAGTCATTTATCTATTATTTTACTCATGATTAAATAATATTATTGATAAATTTTTAGATAGTATTTATTAAAAAATTTTCAATTATCTTTTTCACATTTTAGGATTTATTATTTTTTATTATTAAATACTTTGATTTTAGATTCTCTTACAAATGCTATTCTTGTTAATCTTTGGATCATTTAGATGTTAGATACTACTTAAATGATATGTGGCTTTAAAAAGGTTTCATGGATTAGTATTTTAATTATCTGATAACAAATAAGATAAATCATTCACACTAAAATCATAATTTTTGTAAAATAAAATATATTTATTGTAATTTTCTCTTACACGTTAAACTATCTTCAACTACCACTATAATAGTGCAATCTCACCGAACCTTTTTCGGCTCCATAAGCCCATGGACCTCTTGCCAGAGCCAAATAGTGCCCATCCTATGCAACCCAATTACACTTAGGCTACAAGCTGCTACTGTCCAATAACCAGCAATGATTTCTTCTCTCAATTGCTCATTTTCCCATCCACAGTACCCATCAAAGAACCTAAAATCCCCCACTCCGACCTCATTTCTTTTCACCATTTCAGCTGCACTGCCAGCCTTCTTCTTAGTTCCATAGTACAATCCCTTCATCACTTGTTCAAAAACCCCACTGTTTGCTACCTTATCATTATCATAACTTCTTTTAGGACTCACCAAGAACAACCCCTCCTCCAACGGCCCACCGAAGAACAATGGCCTGTCGGAAAATACTCCTCTAGTTTCTAACACCATTGATCTCATCTCCTTCATCGACATAAGAGACGGCCGATTTAGTATGATCCCATATGGGCCTACAGGCCCAACTGATAATATAAGGATTACCGCGCGTTCGAAAATGTGGACTCCGGCAAGCTTTTCTGTGGCAATTAGCAGACAACCTTTTTCAGGCTCTTGGATGGCATGAGCCCATCTGTCTCCAACTGTGACTTGTAGAGAACGATCCGATTCCACCACAGTATCAAGCTCTGCCATTGAAGAAGCCTCATTAAGCCTGAACGCTGCCTCATTAGCAACTAGTCTTGCTCTAAATGATCTCCAGTCAGCTTCAAGGTAAGGTTGGTTGTCATCACCGGTCGGTGATGATGACGACGATGGCAAATGACAACCTTCAAAAAAAAAAAAATTCTAACGTTCAATCTAAGGGAACTAATAATCTTTAATGTCAAAAAGTTAAATTGTCTGTACGGATCCATTTCACCAAAATTAAAGCGATAAAGCCAGAAAAATTTCTTTAAGTTTCTATAAACAAAGAAAGGAAGATGAATAAAAAAAAGCTTACATGTTATGGAGGAAGAAAGACCAAGTCTTCTGCAGTGAAAGTGATTAGAGCTTTTCTTGAGGTAAAAAGGTAGTCTAGCTTTGATGGAAGGGACAAGATCTATGGTCTTAGTGAAGGAGTTTGAGGAGAGAAAGCAAGGATCCATACTGCTATTCTTTGAGTTTCTAGTAGAAGTGTAATGTGGAACGCAAAGAATGGAGAACAAGAAATGGTGGGCACAAAATATATGAGCAAAGTGAGGATTAATATGCACCACAATGGCGAGTCGAGAAGTTCCATCCCATCAAGTTCCCGTCCAATTTTGATTGGATGGCTAAAAAGTGTGGGCCACTAGGTACATGTTACAAAAGGACAACATTTGTTGAAACTTTTTGAGTGACGTGTCATCTCGTTCGCCAGCTATTTCTTCAACAATGACCTTTTTTTGTTTTTTTTCAGAAGAATGGCTCTTTTTTTTTTTTTTATTGAAATTGAAATGAAGTACTCGCTTTGTGGTTGTGCTTCCTTCACTTGATGTGGCATTCTGTCATTGGCTATTTCAATAAAGAATTGGGTAGCTTTTGGATGAACATTTTTAGGCGCTGGTAGCTCTCGCTAGCCAGCAATGTTTTTAAAATTCCGAAATTTAAATTAGTTAATTGGTTATTTTTTTTATTCAATCAATTTTAATTGATTGAATCGATTTAATTTAATAAAATATTTTTTAATTTTTTTAAAAAATATATAAATAATATTTGCAAAATATTTTAAAATTAAAAAATATATATGATACAATAAAATAATGAAAACTAATGTAATAAAGTAATAAAAATTATTTTAAATTTAAATTTTGAGTAAAATAATATAATTCTTTAAAATTTTTCTCAAAATGATGTAATTTTAATTTGAATGGTATTTTATGTGATTTTTTCAATTTTAATTAATTTTTTTATTTTAATCAAATTTTTAATAGTTTAGTTTTTTAAATTAAACTAAATTAGATCATTGGCCGATTTTCAGTTTTGTCAATTTAGCTCTAAAAACACTAATTGTGAGTATGTATTGAATTGAATTAATTAATTGTATTAAAAAATGTAAAATTTAAAAAATTGAAAAATATCTGCAAAATAATTGAACCGATCCAAACTAAAATAATAATTTAAAATGATACCGGTTAATAATTTTTATTTGAGATTGAATAATCAATCCTAATCTTGTGTGTGTCTATATATATGTGTGTATGTATGTAAATTGTTTTTAATGAATTTAACTTCTTTAAAAAATCTGAAATATCTAACTACCTAAATTGAAGCAAATCAATTCATTAATTTTGAATATTTGAATGAAATTGAATTGAATATTGATTCAATTTGAGATAGATATTTTTTCATCCCGGTCAAGAACAAGTTTCTTCATTTTTTTAAATATGTGATTTTTCGATCTATTTCTCATCAAGAAGAAAAACTAAATATGAGCCAAGAGTCACTACCACCATTCATTATAATTCCCAACTCCCATCACTTCAGCAATTTTTGTAATGAAATGTAGTAAGTTTATTTTTTAAAAAAAAAAGAAAAAAGAAAAAACTTAAAGCCTCCCTAAGTCCCATCACTTCAGCAATTTTTGGTTCAAAATTACCTTCAATCACAACTGATTTTACCACAACAAAAGAACCTGAAGCATCCTTAATCACTATACCCAAACCCACTTTATTCGAACTACTTAAAACAGCTGCATCTATATTTAACTAGAGAAACCGCACAACAAGTTTATTCCGACACAAATAACTGTTATCAGAATGTGCATCCGCACAGAAGATCACTGAGCTTCTCTCCAAATACTGAAGTTGAGACCCTGTAAAATTGGTGACTTGATGAAATAAGTTACTAAATATATAAAATCTCATTTCGAATTTAAAAAATTTATTATTATTGAAATTAAAAACTAAGATTACCCTACTATCAAGCTTTAAAAATATTAAAAACTAAATTACTTTACTAAAAAGCTTTAAAAGGCCACAACCTGCTAAAGAAGCTAATAGGAGTCCATCATTAAAGATGAAGATAAATATGAGAAATAATTTAATATTTGTATTTAATAAATAATTAATAAATGAATTTGTTTTTGTATGGTAAAATTATTTCAGGCTGCATTAAATTTATTTAAGTTATTCAGTATCAAATTTGCATTATTACAACAAGTGGCATTAAAATTTTTTTTATGATATAGAAGATTATAAATATGGCAAAATCAAGTTCAGGGTAGAGCTAAAATAATTTTTTAAAATTTTATAATTATGTATAAATTAATTGCAATAACAAATATTTATCTATTTGTATTTTCAATCTTATGTGATACAATTATGAGAAAAAAATTATTAAATTTGAATAAAGTAATTCATAATCATCAATCAAATAAATAATTAATATACGTTATTAATTTTAGTCTTAAACGTAATTTTAAATCGTTGTTTTCTATTTATCAAATAATTATATTTAATACAATCACATGTCATTATTTTATATTATATTATAAAAATAATAATATCAAAATTATTTCTAAATAGGAAATTAGAAAACTCAACTGTTATAAAAAAAAACTTTCTAACTTAGAAATTAGAAAATCTGCAAAGTAAAAATTATAAACATAAAATCAAAATTATATAAAAAAATATTCTAAGCTGAAATTAGAAAAGTAAAAAAATAAAATTCTAAATTATTTCTAAGCAAGAAATTAGAAAATCTAAAAAATAAAAATTCTAAACAGGAATCTAAGATAATTGAATAGAAAATTAGAAAAATTTAAAACGTAAAAATTTTAAATTATTTATGAATAGGAAATTAGAAAACTTTAAAAAGTAAAAATTTTAAACATAAAATCAATATTTAAATTAATTTCATTGATTCCTTAAAATTTTAAGTATATAATGATAAATGATAATATAATAGAATGTCATAAATTCCTTTATTTAATTGTAATAAATTTTTTCTTAAAATTATATCACACAAGATTGAAAGTGCAAATCAATAAATAATATTTGTTACAATTGTCTCACATTTTTTACATATTTTGTAATTATCTATTAATTTTATTTTTATTATAAAATCTTTAATATTATTTATTTGATTGATTATTATGAATATTACATTGCCACATCCTCTCACATGCTTAAAATTTTGAATAATCAATGGAATTAATTTAAATATTAGTTTCCTATTTAGAATTTTTTTACTTTTTAGATTTTTCTAATTTTTTGTTTAGAAATAATTTAAAATTTTTACTTTAAAAATTTTATAATTTCTTATTCAGATATTTTGGTTTCCTATTTTTAATTTTTATTTTTTAATTTTATGTTTATAAATAGTTTAGAATTTTTATATTTTAGTTTTTTCTAATTTCTTGTTTCAAATATTTTTATATAATTTTAATTTTTTTTAAAAAAAATTACTTTTTAAGTTTTGTAATTCCTAATTTATAAAGTTGTTTTTATTATGACAGGTAAATTTTTTAATTTCCATTTTAGATATATTTTTTTGATATAACAGTTTTTATAACATAATATAAAATAATAATATGTGGTTGTATACACAATTATTCGATAAAATGATAAATAATGCTCTAAAATTAACTTTAAGACTGAAATTAATAATATATATTGATATATTAATTCAATAAATTGATTATTTATTAGTCAATTTGGATGAAAAATTGAAGATAAAAGTTTATTGCTTTTAATTAGTTAATTTGGATGGAAAATTGAAGATAACAATTTTATTGCTTTTGGACTATCTTCCATCATTTTTATGAGAGTGTAATGCATGCAATGATTGTTGTATCTTCGGATGTGATTTATAAATTTTTCTTGCCGATTTAATATCTATTTCAAAGGACTGTATTTTGATTTGTTTGAAGAAAATAAAGGAAAAAATATGAAGTGAAAATATTAAAGACATTAGTAGTAGTAATGATAATATAAAGACTTTTAGTACTATATGATATGTTTTTAAATTTCGAAGAAGTTTAATTTTTTAAATAAAATAGACTTTTGTAAAAGAAAAAAAAAGAAATTTTGTGAAGTTCAAATAATTAAAAAATAATCGTAAAAAGACTAAAACTACTGCAACATTAAAGATAAATGTGAGTTTGTGAATATTGATGTAATTGATAAGGGTAAAGAAAAGACTGTATTTTGATTTATTTGAAAGAAACTAAGAGAAAACAAGTGAAATGAGACATTGAAGGCATCAGTATACTTAAAATATATAATAATGATATAAAGACTTTTGGTAATATATGATATATTTTTTAAAATAAATTAGAATATTGTAACAAAATGAAAAAAGATTTTGTGAATTTCAAATAATTTAAGAATATTCATAAAAAGATTAAAAATGCTGCAATAATGAAAATTAATTTGAGTTTGTGAATGTTGATATAGTTGATAAAGGTAAGGAAAAAATTACTGTAAGATATGTGGTTTTATGAATTTTTCTTGCTAATTTCATATTATTCCAAAAGAGCGTATTTTGATTTATTTGAAGAAAATAAAGAAAAAATATGAAACGAGATATTGAAGGCACTAGTAGTATAACAAATATTGAAATACATAATAATGATATAAAGACTTTGGTAATATATGATATGTTTTTAAATTTTTAAAAGAAATTTAATTTTCTTAACTAAATTAAAATTTTGTAACAAAATGAAAAAGACCCTCATGAAGTTTCAAATAATTTAAGAATAATTATGAAAAGACTAAAATTATTATAATAATAAAGACTAATGTGAATTTGTAGTTGATAGGGGTAAGAAAAGATCCATTATAAGATATGTGATTTACGAATTTTTCTTACCGATTTCATATTTGATTTAAAAAAATATATATTTTGATTTGTTTGAAGAAAGTAAAGAAAAACATATGAAATGAGATACTGAAGGCATCATTAGTATAATCAATATTGAAATATATAATGATGATATAAAGACTATTAGTAACATATGATATGTTTTTAAATTTAAAAAAAATGTAATTTTCTTAAATAAATTATACTATATATATATATATATATATATATATATATGTATGTATGTATGTATGTATGTATGTATGTATGTATGTATGTATGTATGTATAAACATAAAATCACGTGAAGTTAAAATAATTTAAAAATACTCTTGAAAAAAAACTAAAATCATTGAAATAGTGAAGATAAATGGGAGTCTGTGAATGTTAATAAGTTAAGAAAGGTAAGGAAAAATCCATTATTAGACATATAGTTTATGAATTTTTTCTTGCCGACTCCATATTTGTTCCAAAAGAGTGTATTTTAATTTATTTGAAGAAAATAATGAAAAATATCTGAAATGAGATACTGAAGGCATCAACAGTAGAGTAAATATTGGAATGCATAATGATGATATAAAGATTTTTGAAAATATATCATATGTTTTTAGATTTAGAAGACATTTAATTTTCCTGAGTATATTAGACTCATTGAGATAAAGTCATAACAGTTGGTCTAAATATTTTTGTCATTATGAAGAGTAAAACATTTTAGTTAAAAAATCTGTATAAATAAAGTAATAGCACATTGATATAAGACTAGTATAATAAAATGATAGGCAAGATTTGTAATTAAAATTATAATGAAGGATCTAAGAAAATATGACTTTTACTTATATAAAGTTTTAATATATATGATTTAAAGCGAAGATTTATTGGCAACTTTAGAAGCAAGTCCATATAGGATTGGAGGAAAAAATATTTAACAATTTTGGACTTTCTTTAGCATATTTTGCATTATTTTAGCTATATCATTATTTTATTTTCTTTGAAAATAATTTTTTTAAAAACTTTTGAAGCTACTTCTCTGATAAATTTTACCGATGATGAACCTTTTATATTTGATTTTTCTCGAATAAAGTGATTTTATTTATCATATTTTGTTAATTTTTTTTTTGTCTCTCACTTGAAAGTTTTTGTTTATATTTATTATTTTATTTCATCTATTTTTGTGAGAGTTTTTATCTTTTCTTTTGAAAGTTTTGATGATTTAATGTTGATTGTTTATAGAAATAGCAACGGGACAAAGTATGAATGATGAGCTATTCTCATCTCCTCTTTCACTCTCCTAACGAGGGAAAATTTTCCTTTGCCTATGTGGGAATTTCTTGTATATAAAATATATTTTTTTTTATTTTTAAAAATAATAAAAATATAATTTATTTTTGATGAGGCAAAAATTTTTATTTTTTATTATTTTTAAAATATTTTTGAAAAAATATAATTTATTAAATTATAAAAATAAAAATATTTTATGTTGTAAACTAATAAATATATAGAATATATATATAATTATATACATAAAATATTTATATATACATCTAATAAATATAAAAAAATTTATAAAAATATATTTAATTTTTTTAGATCTCACGATAGATCCACTTTGGAAGTCTCCATAGAGACCTACAAGATGGGAAGCGTGATCCCACCTCCGGCCCATGGGGAGAAAGGACGAGATAAAGATAATAATTCATGTTATGTTGTGTTGAGGCACGTGTATAAAAACGTTTAACCCAAACACGATTCGTTTAAGTAATCATGTCAAAATTTTTAACTCTTACACGATCATGTTTATGAAACATATTGCATTACCTATATAACTTATTATATTAATCACATCATTAATATGTCATAATACAAAAATGTACGTTTAATCTAAAAACATATAAAAAAATTAAACAATATTTACTTTTTAACTAAAAAATATTTATATATTGAGAAAATATAAACTAAATATTAAAATTTAAGTAAATATAATATTAAGTTTAAAAATAGTTTTTTTATATGTAAGCATATTTATTTATATCATGTTTAAATGTGTATATTTATTTCATGTATTATGTGTTAACACATTAATTTGATTATATAATCATATTTATTGTAGATTAAGTTGGTCAACTTATTTTAATCTATTTTTTTATTGCATTATCAATAGATTGACCTTTTTTATGATCCAAACTTATTTATATAAAACTCAAACTCGTTTAACTATGTATCATATCATATTGTTTAATCGAGTCGTGTAAAAAATTATCAACCCTAGAACAAAAATTTTTTGCCCCATTATCATTCATAATTGTTTAATATGATATATTATTAGATATTATCTCTCAAATTTCTTTTAGAATATTATATAAATTTCAGTTCACATCATATTATGACATGAGATCTGGTGAAAATTTTTGTAATTAATAAAAACATAGAGTCATTAAATAAAAGATTTGTGATAAAATATAATCATGATTTTCAAATTGAATTAATATATTGTTATTAGCACTATTGATGATCAATCTCATATTAATATTTTAGATTATAACATATTTTTTTATTAAATATTGTATTACTATGTATAAATGAAACTATCTGCATTATTCTTAAAATAAATAACAACTTTTGACTTTGTGCAAGTTGGTTTTGAAATATAATTAGACAGGTTGCACTGATATAAAAGGAGGAGGCCTTGATTGGTTGGTGAACATTATTGTAATATAATTATTAAGTATTTAAATAATAATTTTATTAGTATATATAATTATTTATAATTTTAAATAATTTTTTAATAAAATTATTATAATATTTTAAAAAGGTATACATATAATTTTAGATTTTACACAACTGATTGTATTGAGATGTGCAATAAATGTGTTGTGCCCAATAATGGTGTTGCAACTGAGGAGCGTGGTGGATTATAAATTATATGATATTTTTATCGAGTGATTATTTATAAATTTAATTTATGATATAGTCACAAGTACAGTTCGATAAAATATTTTTGAGTATGAGAAGTTAATTTAATATTTATATTTATTAATTGACTATGTAATATGTTAAAATCAATTTTATGATATTTCCTTAATAAGGCCTAATATATAGGCAGCCAGATAGAAGAAAGGAAAACGAAGACGTTAGTATAATTACTATTGAATAAAATAAAAAGAACAAGCATGTTAACTCTATTAATAAATAAAGTATTTGAGAGAGATTTTTTTAAATTATCAATTACTTTTCTTTGCTATTGAGAATAGTTAATTTTATTTTTTCGCTCTTTATTCATTTCTTTTTTTTATAGTTTTTTGAATCATAATAAATAATCAAATCATTTTTGTTATCTTATTTATATGAGTTTATCAAAGTTTATAGATTTAGATAGTAAAATCTTTTATGTTTATTTAGTAGTGAGTTTAAAAAAACATATAACAAATCAAAAATATATGAAAAAATACCACATGACTGTTAAGATTTCATTATTTATAAATAAATCAAAACATTATAACAATGGAAATGAAGTTATTTGATTTTAAATCTATTTAAGATCTTATGCTAGATCTATTTTTTGTAGTTGTTTGTAATTTTGTTAATGAATTATTATGAGTATTTCATTTTGTCTCTTTTTTTTTTATAGGAATTTGTTTGTCTTTTTTTGTGAGAGTTAAATAACTTCATTTCCATTGTTAAAATGTCTTGATTTATCTGTGAATAATGAAATCTTAAGATCTTATGTTATATCTATTTTTCTTAGTTGTTTGTAATTTTGTTAATGAATTATTATGAGTCTCTTATTTTGTCTTTTTTTTTATATAGGAGTTTGTTTGTTTTCTTTTGTGAGAGTTTGTTTTATTTTCTATTATGAAAGTTAAAAAGAATTTGAATCTATTATTCAATTGATCAAACTCGTTTAAAAACTCGTAATATAATAATAAAGTCTATTTGTGGTTTAATATAATTGTCAAGCGAAATGTGTTTTCTTATTAATGTGTTAATCATAATCGTGAAATGTGTTTTCTTACTGATGTGTCAACCATAACCGTCAAGATATTGTATATAATTGTTCTTTTAATACAATCAACGAAACTCAGAGCAAAAACTAATTTTTATAATAAGATTTGTATGTATGCAGTCAAATTTATTTATCTATTATAAATTATATTTATTAATTTTTATTAACGAAAGACTATTTTATTTAAAAAAAAGTATTTGAGATGTTCTTAAAAAAAAGGATGAGATTCTTTCATATTTTGATTAACACTAATACTATGTTAGAATAATCTTTATCCTTCATTTTAAATGGATAATTGAAATTTAATTTTAGAATATAACTTATAACTTTTTATTTATTGAAAATTTAAATATAATTTTTTAATTAAATCTTACTATCCATGAATGATATAGATTGTTTTAACATGTTAGTCCATATTAATCAAAATGAGTGATCTAAATAAACACAAATTGAGATCTTAAATATTCAAGAGAGAATCTATTTACCAAGAAAACGTTTTAATACTATAGAAAGAGGATTTAATTTTTGAGAATGCTAAAACAAGAAATTAATGTATATTGACAGCAATGTTGATAGCAATATCACAACCGGTAGAGCAAATTTTCTACGGCAGGTTTACTGGATAGTGGAATTAATTGATATAAATATTTTAATAATATAATGATACATAAATTAATTATTATAACTTTTTTTTAAATGCAAAGACACAAATATGTTTAAGGTGTAGTAACGTACACGCAATATAAATTATTTATATTGCGTGGTGCATAAAAAAATAAAAACTCAAACTCAAAGCTTTTATAAATTCTAAATTGATGGAAAAGAAATCATGTTAAAATTAAATACTTTCCCCATTTTATAGTATTTGTCACTTTTTAAAAAAAAATATATTCTAATTATCTATCATGTTTAGATCTCCAATAAATTATTCATTATTTTTTTCTATTTTATTTTTATCAATATTCTTAAAATAATTAATGAATTGATCATTTGAATATTTTAAAAAAGAATAATTTAATTATATTCACTCACTCTCCCCATTTTATAATATTTGTCAATTTTTAAAAATATATATATTTTAATTATATGTCATGTTTAGATATCCAATAAAGTATTAATTTTTTTCTTTTTTATTTTTATTAATATTCTTAAAATAATTAATAAATTAATCATTTAGAGTCTTTCCAAAAAAGATAATTTAGTCATATTTACTTTTTTTTTCTATAATTATAATTATTAAATAGTTTATTGATTTGTATGAAACTCTAAAATGATAAATACTATAAAATGAATAGTATTTTAAATAGTTTATTAATTTATGTGAAATTCTAAAAAGTGATAAATACTGTGAAACAAAGAGAATAATAAAAAATTAAATTTGACTTTTTTTCTAAAAAATAGTTTAATATCTATCCAAAAACAAAAATCAATTTAATTGCTAAAAAATTAATATTAAAATTATATTATAAACGCAATAGATAAATTCATCAGTATCCCCTTTTAGAAATGTAAAGGATCTAAATATTATCTGCACCATTCATTAGAAAAAACAAATCTCTCTTCATTAATATATCGATGAGATTGAAAAATAATATAAAGTTTAAAATTTTTTTTTTCCGAGCGACTGCATTTAAAAAAAAAAAAATTGTTCTCATAAATTCAACAGCCAACCAAATGACTGAGAGGTGCATTGGAACGAACGACTTCTAAGCTCCTTAGACGTGGCGGAAAAGTGAAGTGGGAAACAGAGAAAGGCTGCACCTTTGAAATTACTACCCGAATTCGCAATGGACTGCAGCCACCAAAACGTCAAACCTTCTCTTTTTCTTTGATTTATTTTCTTGATTCTTACCTCCTCTCTCTCTCTATTTTCTTCCTTGCACTCTAAGCACTCTACAATGGAGGCCAAGCTGTTGAAAGCTTCTTCTCCTGCACTGCCGCTGCCTCGTCATGCATCTAAGTTTCCAAGGATAAGTTGCTTTTCGTTTCCCATTAGGCAAAATCCTTCTGCATTCTCATCAAGCTTCGCAAACAGAGGCATTTTTTCTGTCAAAGCATCTGCTTCTTCTACTGGGTATAAATATAGCAACTTTCTTGCTTAAATTTGTTCGATTCTTGCAATTTAGCTTGTAACTCTCTGTGGTATCTTTTATTTATCTCCTCATATTATTTTTCTCATTTTTGTTGCTCTTTGTCCTTGTTTCAAGTGTTGAAGTAAGTTTTCATGGTTTGATGTTGGATTTCTTGCCGGATGATTTGGTATTTTTCCTTGAGCACTGGAAATTGGGTTGTTGTTGTTGCTGTTACAGTGGTTGATTTGTAATTCACATGGGAAGTTTGGTTTCGCAACTTCAATTGCCAATAGCCATATTTTTTGTATTATAGGATAATCGTCTGTTTTCTTCTTTTGAGGACGTAGGGAATGGTACTTGATTATTTCTTAGTATTGGCAAAATTAAGGCACCCTTGTGATTGCATTTTATTTTGTTATTGTAATGCAGATTGAAAATTAGGTCATGTCTATTGATTGTTTAATAAAATTGTACTAGAATTATGTATTCCTGCGAAGTAATATAGCGGTGGCATGTTAGATGGATGAATCCAAAGATAAAAAATTTTATTGTCTTGTAAACATTCGTGAGTAGAATAATATCTCTGTATGTCAAATGCAAGTGCCGCGGAACTGTCACAGATTTGACAATTTAAGATTTTCCCTTTTTACTGTGTTTTCCAGAAGATAGTATTGATAACTTAATTTATAATATCATTGGATACACATACGCACATTAGGAAAATGTCTTACCTTATGCTCATATATTTAAGCTGTGGTGATTTGCTTCCTTCAACCCCATGAAATTTGAATTATATGATTTGGAAGTTTGAAAGTACTTATCCACATGAGTATACAAGCATGTGCACATGCGTACAAGCATGTGGGATATAAAAATCAGTTTGGAACTTAGCTAAATGGTTAACTTTGGAAAACAAGATGAGCTTCATTTCTGAAATCAAACATGTGTTAAGCATATGGGATATAAAATCAATTTGGAACTTAGCTAAATGGTTAGCTTTGGAAAACAAAATGAGCTTCATTTCTGAATCAAATATATGTTGTTCGCTTTTTTGTTAAATGCATAAACTGGCCATTATCTTCTTGACAACTTAGTGATGTGTTGCTAGCAATGCAGATTTTAGCTAATAAGTTTGTCCTCTTTTGTCATTGTTCAAAACATTTTATGGTACTTGAGAACAACCTTTTATGCAATAAGATCCTAAGGCTTTCACAGCAGTGCTTAATTGGATTCTTATTCTTTCATGGAAGTGCTTATTTTGGCCCTTAATCTTTTATGAAATTGCTTAATTGTTCTCAAATTTTAGACCATTACTTGTTTTGAAAAATCTCTGAAACTCAAGTTGTTTCTATTTTGAAATATATATAGTAGCATTCTACTGGGAGCTTTTTGACTAGTTAACTTCTAACTGCTCATCAACCTGCAAGTTTTGAAAGTTAGCTTTCTTTCTATACAGGTTGGAACAGTTGAAAAGGGTGGATGAGAGTGAGAATTTGATCCTTGAAAATATAAGACGCTCCTTGATTCGACAAGAAGATAGCATAATATTTAGCCTTCTAGAAAGATCTCAGTACCTTTACAATGCTGACACATACGATCCTGTTGCTTTTGCCTTGGATGGCTTCGATGGCTCTTTGGTAGAGTTCATGCTCAAAGAAAGTGAAAAACTTCATGCTCAGGTATGTTATGCTTAAGCTTCTGAACTTCTTGGAGAAAGAATATATGACATGATGATGATGCTTTCTTGCTGGTCCTCTTAAATTTCAT
>CATIWR010198263.1:0-24544 GCA_949677035.1 Omphalea diandra
TTTCAATGCTTGTAATAAAATTGTTAGCAACCTTCTTCATGGCTGTTTGGTGGGGTATTTATAGCCAAACATCTTCAAAGAGACGTTGCAGATCATAGCTCATTAAATCCTTGAGACATGTTTGACAGATTCTGCATTTAATGCTTGTCAGGATGAAATTGCGGTTGCTACTGCCTTTCGCGGTCGCGAAATCCAAATTCTTCAAGCGAAACCCCGTTTGTTTCTAACGGCTAGTCCACGTGGCCTCTTCTTATTTGTTTACACGGAAAATATAGCCGTTGTCCTTTACCTACTTTCAGAAGTCGCGGTCGCGAGATTTTCTTGCATAGGGCGCGACTGACACAGCAATTTCAACTGCCAAAATCTGCGACTTTCTTCCACAAGGTTCGCGGTCGCTACTAGCAAGATGTCTTCGCGATTTTTGACTTCCAACAGTTTTATTGGACACTTGTCAGGCTGTGGATGTGGACTTGCTTCCCTCTGAATTTCTTTGAAATTCGCGGTCGCGACTTAGCCGAGATTCCGACCGTGAATTCCTCTGTGACAACTTGACCTTACTCTTCTCATGGATCGCGGCCGAGAATTGACACTGCGATTTCCACTGCTTGATTTTCAACTTGTCTTAACATGAATCGCGGTCGCGAATATGTAGGTTGCGGTCGCGATTATCATTCATCAACTTCTTCAGAATTCATCAACTTCTTCATTTCTTCTTGAGGGATTGATTCAATTCTGCAATAACAACACTTATTTGAAACATTAGTGATGATCAATCTATTTTGTCAATATCAAAAGAGGTTTTAAACCTAGGATTGATTATCCTAGTTCAACAAACTAAAATTTAAATTTAAATTTGAAGATATAATTGCAATATTTCAAAGTTATAGATAAAATTAAAAATTCACAAAGTTTTAGATTTTTTAAATTGTTAAATTTTTTTATTTATAAAATGATTATACAATTTAAATCACATGTATTGTATATTTATAACATTTATTATTTAATGTGAGAAAAATATTACAAATAAAAAAATAATATGAGTCTAAAAAATCATCGGCGATTATCCACGGACAATAATCGATAATAAATGTGGATAGTAAAAATATAATTAAATATATATTTATATGATTTATTTTTTATTTGAATAAATGTTATAAAATCTAAAAAATGACTTTTTAATATTAAAAAAATTTTAATTGATTAATTTTTTGAAATATATGAAACATAAAAAAAATATAAAAATATTCTCTAAAAAATAGTTTGCACCAAATTAATGAAGCCTAAGACACCAAAAAAATAAAGTAAACTAAGACGTGCTAATTTAGTAGGTCATATTTGTGCATATGGAAAATATTGATGCCTATCTAGAGGGATTTGTTGGCAAAAATCAGTGTTTTGAAATTAGATTGATTTGACCAATTAAATTAAAAATTAGATAATTAATCAATTTTATTAGTTTTGAATTAATTTTTAAAATTATTTTTATTTGCAATATTTTTAAAATTATTTTAATAATATTTTTAAATTTTATTTATTATTAAATCAATTAAATTATATTAATTATTTTAAAAATTAACTAATTAATTAATTAACTGATCTGATTTTAAAAGCACTCATTAAAACCATAAATCATGGTGTTTTTTCAATGGGTCATGTAAAGTGCATCTTCTTTCTTAGCTAAAAATTACATCAGATCCTAAATTATTTTGGTCTCATGATACTTGCCATATTTTATCTAAATTCATTATTTTGATACTCTATTATAATATGTTCCTCTTTTTTTTCGGAAACCTATAATATGTTGCTATGACTTCCATTATTAGTTCTTTGCAATACTTTTAAAAAAATATTGCAATTATATCTAAAACTTTGAGTGAATATGCAATTAAAATTATAGACATACTTGCAATATTCCAAATTTATTGATAAAATTGCAAATTCACACAAAGATTTTATAATTTTGCCCCCACTTGCTATGACTTTCATTATCAGTTGTTTGTAAGGGTGAGTAAAAACTGGATCGGAAAAAAAAATGATTGAATCCATTTAATTTGATTCTATTCGATTTGAATTTTTAATAAATTCAGTTTAATTTGATCTTCATTTTAAAAAATTTCAATTTTTGATTTTCTTATGAAACATTGAATAAATCAAATTATTAATAAATCAAATCAAGTTAAATCAAACTATATTAAAAATATATGTAATTTAATTAAATCAAACCAGATTAAAATTTTATAGGTTCAATTCAGTTCGGTTTGTATATTTATAAAATTTAATTTAATCAGTTCGATTTAATCAATTTTTTCAAAATTTTGGTTTGGTTCGGTTTGTAAAATGTAAATTTTGATTTGATTGATTTTAGTAAAAAACCAAACCAAACAAATCGAACCAACCAGTTTGCTCACCCCTAATTGTTTGCAATACTTTTAATACTTGTAAAAAATATTACAATAATATCACAAAAATTTTCAAGACTTTTGTAAATTTTAAGGAAAAAGTCTTTAAAAATTATTCATAAATTTATAAACTTTATAACAGTCATTAAAAATTTTATAAACTCTATAAAAGTTCTTTCACTTAAAAACGTATAATGGAGTGTAGAATGAGGGTGATGATACAAATTCCTCGATTGATTTGCATGTATGCACATGATGGAGATTGGGAACTAGTGATAAAGATGTCGGTTGTGCTTTTGCTATTTTCTAATTTGATTTGTCTTGAAAAAAAAAACTCTAAAGATGTGGGTATTTTAGTCTAATTGAGTGAAAAAATTTGAGAATCAACATATAAAATTTACGTATTCTTTATTTGTTAGATGAGTGTTAGTAAGTTAAAAATAAAAATTAAAGTGTTAAATTGATCAAAATTAAAGATAAGCTGTCTAAATTACCATTAAATTACCATTCAAAAATAATTCAAGCACAATTTATGCATTTGGCTAAAAACATTACACTAAGTAGTGTGATAAACAAATCATCATTGTAACTCTTCACTATCCAATCTCCATCTTCATTGATTCCTTCGTCATCAAGATCTCATTCCTCTTTCACCTCTCTCTGAAGATGATAATTTATACTTTACCCATGTATACTCACTCGAACTTCATCTGATCAAATTAGATACTTTTCAAATTAACTGAGTAATGGGCATATAAAAATTCATGTCCAAAAGTAGTATTAGGTTATAATATAATACCCAATCCATACCTGCACCTATAACCTATTTGAACTATTAGATTTACCCATATTCTAACTCATATCTAAAAAGACTTAAAGGACAAGGTTGAGGTTTCAAAGGTGTTTGATAAAAAAGAATGTCTTCAACCAATCCTTCATGAGGACACTATCTTCCTGTTCGACTTGGCTGTTAGGGCTAGGAAAGTTGTGGATGAATGGCGAGTTAAGCTATAAACATGTTAGATACATGGGTTGGTGAGAACCAATCTCTTCACCCAACAGATCTCTACTAGACTACATAAGATCTGAATGACATTAGGGTAAAGCTAAGTTAAAGGATAGAGTAAAACGTTAGGTAGCCCAAGAGGATGGGGTGAAGGGGGAACCTATGGCTAGCTTCTAGTTGCTCCATATACACAAATGTCATTCTTAAATTTAGTGGTCCAGGGACCCTAAAGTCCGAGCAACACGATACTGACTCATACTCCTCTGGAATCCTATAGATATCCTTGTAATAGTCTAGGTTTTCTTCCCCAATCACACTCTAATAATTCTTTAGTTGGGCAATTGATCCCTCACTAGCCATCCTGAGAAAAGAGTAGAAGAGCAAGAAGTATATTTTATGATACTTGGAGTTTAGAGAATGCTCTGACAACTTTAGAAGCAAGAAATTGAGAGAGTGCAAGGAAATGCAGTAAAGAGAATCAGGAAAAATTTTGGCAACAAGAACTTTAAAAAGCAACGAAGGTAAAAATAAGGAGTTTTAGCCCCTTTATATACTGAAGGAGTAACATGTAAAGTCATGCACATAAAACTTCAAACACTCAATTGTTTGTCTCAAATCTCCAAAACTAAGACAACAATTATTGGCATGGTTATTTTTCAAAAAATGAAGAGACTCTCCATCTATGAGACATCGAATTTTTTGAGACACTCAAAAGATGCATTTATTGAAGTTAGAAGCATCTAGAATTACTCATTCGATCAGAGAACAAAATCAGCTAGAGAGTATCACACTGACACTAATGTAAGAAGTACAGTCATTTAGGGGGAGGAGACTATTGATAGCCCTCACATAACCAAATGACCTACAGACCGACATTTGTTTTAATAACAAGTAATTCCTCAAGCAAATGAAGAGTTTGAAGACCAAAGATAATACCATTCAAACAGTAATCAATGACATGAAATAGGCATAACCGTTCAGAGAATCCCAAAATACTTATCTCCTTAACATTCAGAAGTAATGCAATTATGGGGACATTTGTTTTCTTATATTTTGAGATCACTTCAATACATACAATGGTTATTATCAATAACTTAAATAAGACTTTAACACAAAACAAGCACACAATTTCTTTTCTCACAACTTCTACTATCAATTACATCAGTATTAAAGGTCATCATCTACGAAGCCCTTAGTCCAACAAATTTCTGAATCTGCCAGGGGCCATTAGGAAAAGCAACTTGGTTGCCTTTTGGCTGCAGGATTCAGAGAAAGCACCTGTCTCAACAGGTATCAACCAGTCTCTTATTGCAAAGAACTAACCCGTCTTGCTTCATTTATAGGCTATACAAGAATTCTCCATATTATATATAAAAACTTGGACCACATAAAGAATCCTACAAAAAAACTCTTAAACAACTAAAGTTTGGGCACCACTGGAATCAACATTCAGATATTGAAACGCATAGAACATTCACATATTCATCTCCCATAGTTATCAGAACACCAAGGAACCACATCTTATGTATCCAATGTACAAAATGTTAATACCCATCTAACATACTATTTTTGAACCTCTTGATTCAAATGCTTCATATTTCATCAGTTCTTCCTCCCTTCACATAAGATTACGTGATATCCATGACTGCAGAGAAAAAGTAGAATTACTCAAATGATTGTGCACAAAAATATAACACTGGAATTTATAATTACAAAATATAGCTAGCAGAGGCCATGTCAAAAACTTGTTACGTTGATTTAAATGGTGCACTGGTAGCTCCAATAGGTGTATTGAATGCAACTTCCTGAAATGGTCCAGCCATCTTGCCACGTGGAAACCATCCAAGGTCTCCACCCTTCTTTCCAGAAGGGCATTCTGAATATTCAGCTGCTAGCTGAGAAAAAAAAGAGAAAGACCTTACATTTTTTTTTCAAGACAAATATAAAATGATAAAAAAAAAGTCCTGTTTTGGCTCAGTCCAGCCTAAGAGATCAAACGACAATTTAAAAATCTACACAGTATATTTGCAACAATTTATTGTTAAGATTTAACTTATGCAATTCACCAAAAATAATCTCAAAACCAACCTCAATGAAAGGATCTAGCCAGCTTGGTTGGACAGAGAACAAAAGTTACCATAAGTTAAAATTAATTATCATGAACAAGAAGAGATATAAAGGAAGAGATGAAGGTTGTGCTAGAGTAGATTTTATTTTTTTTTTGAAAGCAAAACTTGATTTCATTGATTTTGGACTAAATGAGCACTATACAAAAGTGCATCCATGACAAAAACTGGAACAGTATTCAACCAAATGGCCTGCCAAGAAGAGAACCTTGCACCCTTTGCTAAACAATGCGCCACCTGGTTGGCCTCCCGCTTTACGTGAAACAGATCTGCATCAACTGGAAATAGGTCATAGACATCCTGCAAAATTAAGTCATATTGTGTGCAACCCCTAACAGCTTGATGGAAGCGCTGAACAAGTGATAAATTGTCGACTTCAACCATAGAAATCTGCCAACTATACTGGAGCCCATCTCAAAGCTTCACGAAGAGCCACTCCCTCCATGCATTCCACACTTGCAAAGCCATGCAATGGCCGTGACATAGAAGCTTTAACTATCCCCATATATCCTCAGATAACAGCCCCAACCACTACCCTATGTGAATCTGAATCCATAGAAACATCGAGTTTATACGAACCAGCTCCTGGGCTTTGCCAACTCATTCTCATCCTCCTATCAGACGAAGATCCAGCCAAATTCATACAATCATCCCCCTTATTCACCACTTTCCAGAATTGATGCAAAGATGAGAGAGTGTGTTGAATGACCATGCTCAGGTTACAAACCTCATTATCCCACACCTTACAGTTTCTACTCCACCGTATAGCATCTACAATTGCAATGAACCAAGCTCTCTCTTTAGCACTTAAGGAGTGGAACGCTTCCCGAAACCACTCCCTACCTGACCTACCCATCACACCGTGAATAGCACGGAAGCAAGGAGAAGCATGCCAGCAAGCATTACTAAACTCACAGTCTTTGAATAAATGCAACTCAGTTTCTGGTTCAAAACCCACACAATGGGCATTGTGGACAAATATCCACCTGTTTGGATATGAGATTCACTCTGGTCGGAAGGAAACCCGACATCAATTTCCAACTAGTAAAAATTTGTCGTGATGATACCTAAACCTCCCATAAAAACTTCCAAAACCCAGTATCAACCAACGTTGAGGGATTCCACACCCCATTTTCAGAAATAGCCAACCAATACCCAGAACAAACCATATAGATACCACTTTTATTATGATATCAACCCTGAATGTCCCTATTCATGCCCATCGCTAATGGAATAGCAAGTATAAGCTCCACATCTCTCAGCACAAAAATCGACCTGATCAACTCTTTGTTCCAGACACCATCGTTAATCAATTCAGACACAATGGATATGGTTTAACCCATAGGCTTGGGTGTAACAACACAAAAAGATGTTGGCATTAGTAGCCACTGGTGATCCCAAACTGAAATTTGTCTCTCATCCCCCACGCGCCATACCAAGCCTTTATGCAATAAAGGAATAGCTGCACATATACTCCTCCAACAGTAACTAGGAGATCGAGTTCTATTAACACAAGCTTGCAAAACACCTGAGCTAGGAACTAGAGTAGAATATTATGTTCATGTCAACTGTATGATTCTTTCTTTTTGTATCCTGAGCTAATACTATCATGTATCTAAGGAACTATATTAAAATCCCCAGACTCCTGAATTTCACAGGTTTTAAGCACTAAATACTTTGTCCCGATTATACAAATTTGAATAAAAAAATTACTAATTCTCTTGAGAGAACTGAATTTTAAAATCTATAGTAACCTAGAAAAAATATGATGCACAATAAAAATGGTACAAATAGGGTTATTTGAGTTGATTATTAAATGACAAATATTTCACAATCAATAGACAAACCAGTAAGACAGCCTCTTTTGTTGAATTCGCACAATAAGAAACCCATTAACTTTGAGAATGACTGGAAGAGACAAGTGATTGTTAGGAACAACAAATACTATTTTCTATCCTAACCCAAAAGTCAATTTTAGAGCATCTAACAATTTGGTAGCTGCAATCTAGAGAACCCACCTTTGCAAACTCGGCAGGCGGGACTTTGTCTCCATTGCTAAGCCAACCATCTTGCAGTTTCTGGTATGCTTCATTGATCTTACCTTGCTTCTCACATAAGATATGCCTAGCTAAAACATATAAAAAAAAAACCAGAATATACAATATGATTCTAAGGATGTGAAATGAATTACGAAGAAAATTCCAGAAAAAGCAAACAGAGGGGTGGGATGTATAGGGTGAGGGTAAGAAACCTTTGACATATGTACAGGTGCCAAGTCCATCTGCTTTTCCAGCTTTCCCCTTACCCTTCGAAGCATTCTCGTCACTAGCACCTCCTGCCACTTTCCCTTTGCCCTTCCCTCCTGCAGGCTTTGGTTTTGAGTCCTTCCCCATTGCTGAAATTACCTAACAAGACCATATCATAATACAGAATGAGGAAAAACTGAACTCTAAGAATTTTAGACATCTACGTAATAAGAAAGAAATTCATAATAAGCTAATTAGTATTTAACCCAGTTATAACAAAAGTGACTAAGCACATAATAAAGTGACCTCTTCATACAATGTACAAGCAGAAAATACAGAAAAAGACAATGTGAGCAAAGGCAAGTACTATAGTAAAGAATAATAGAAAATAATTCCATATAAAAAAAATCAATGAATAGGGTTAACCATGATGAGATAAGACTATAACTTTTGACTCTCACCCAAAAGAAAGTTCGAAAAAATATTCACAGATGATCAATACCACTGTAATAACAATATAACATAATTTCTGCTACTCTCTCAGCAGCAGTGTGTTCAAGTTGAGATTATCAATGGAAATTTGTTAAAAGGAGAACTCTGCAAAATGTTTATCCTGCCTACAAGAAGCCATCAGAAAATAAAGACAACTTTCATATATGCCCATTTTATTTAACCCAAATTAATCACAAAATATACAAATGATTGGATTTGATTAATGGTTGAATGAATAAATAAGTTTTTCTTTGGCAAGATGTATCTCCAATATTACTTCTTCTACCATTTATTCACCCATCACTTTAACTCCTAATAAGAACTGAATCTACTAAAAACCAAATACATCTAGAGAGCAAACAAATTTAAAATTGATAAAAAAAAAAAAATCCCTCCAACAGAGCAAAGAACTTACCCCATAACAATCACCCAATACCATATACACTGAAACAGTGTTCAGTATCTGTTCATAAAACATAAATAACGAAAATTTTCCTGCTAATATTCAAACATAAATAACGAAAATTTTCCTGCTAATATTCAACCACACATCTAACTTAACTATCATCGACGTAAATTCTCTTCTACCTGCCCAAAATCGCATCAGACCCTCATTCAATTCATATCCCAACATAACACCCTAATTTAAAATATTCAAGAATCCACAACACCCACTTACAGAAACTACAATTTTAAGGACTTTCACGAACTTTTAATTAAATAACTAAGACATCTGAATCAAACGACAAAAGAGATCCAAAAGGTTCCGATATTTTACCTCGATACTGATAAACAAGCAGCTCCTGAAGATTAACAAGCTGCTGCTTACTGTTGAGCTATTGAATTTAGCTGCGTCTTTAGCGTAATTACACAGTTGCCCTTCCAATGACTTTCTGTCGGCTGGGTAGAAGAGCGTGCCTACTTTTGGGCATTTTTCGGCCTTGAGCTATGGACCTGGTATGGGCTGTAAGGCCTGTTAATTTTGTTCAGATTAAGCCTGCGAATGAGTCCAATCAAAAGTTTGAACTAATTTAAAGTTAATTTGTTTTTTAGTCGAGTTTTAAATTTATTCTTGGGCGATTAATTTGTTAATCGAATTGGATTGAATATAACTGTATCTATATATAACTTATAAGTCTAATTAAATATTAAATTAAGATTCAAAGTTCTAATTTTAAATTAATTTAAATTTTATTTATTTATTGGACAAGCTTTATATTTAGCCCAATATTGAATTATATTTCAAATATATTGAATTGAATCAAACAAAATTATATTTATATATGCTATATGATCTTAAATGAGTCTAAATTAATTTTTTATAATATTAAAATTAGTTGTGAAGACATTGAAACCTGTATATTAAATAATTTTCAAATGTCATAATAATTTATATAATAAATTTATATTTCAAGTACTATAAAAGCATGCATCCTGTTGAGGAGAAATTTTTCTATGTTCTGAGTTCTCAACGACTAATTATGGATTATTCAATGAGAGATTTACATATTAATGCAGTGATCCTAATCCATGTTAGAATTTATCCTTGTTGAGAAGTGCTAAAAATTTTCTTTATATTATTTTTTCTATTTTATTATTATTATTATTATTATTATTATTATTATTATTATTATTATGAATTATGCCATATTTTAATATATATATATATATATATATATATATATGTTATCTTTAAAAATATATTTTTTAATTTTTAATACATATAATAATTTAAAAATATGTTACATGCAGAGAAAAAAATATATAAGAAAAAAGTTTTTACTACTCTTCATATATTGTAAAATTATCAATATTAAAAAGCTACTCAATAACAAGTTTAGATGAGTCAATATATTTTTATTGTAAAGTAAAATACATATTTTGATATTTAAACTTTTAATATTTATGTTAATAAATTTTTGAACTATTATTTATATATATTGAACTCTTAAATTTTTATTTTCTATATTATGATTTAAGGACTCAATAATACAAATAATAATTGAAATGTTTATTAATATAATACGAAAAGTTTAGAAATATATATATATATATATATTTGATTATCATTATTTATCATCATTATTATTAGGCGAAAACATATATTTAAACATTTAAATTTTGTGTATTTATGTTAACAAACCCCCAAACTATTAATTGTATATACTGTGCCTTTAAATTATTAAAAAAAAGTTAATAATATACAAAATAAAAGTCTAAGAATTTAATGTGTATAAATAATAGTTTGGAGATTTATTATAAATTCGGAAAGTTTAAAGACTAAAGTATGCATTTTACCTTATTATAATATATTAGCATCGCTTTATCAAAAAAATATATATATAGTGAAGTACAGAAATTTCGACTAAAAAAAAGTACAGGAAGAAAACATTTGACCAAAAAAAAAAAAGATCAGGCCAGTAGCCCAAGGAACGTGGATTCTCATGTTTGACTTAAACAGTACGCCCCTGTCCTGCACCTGCGAGCTCCTGATCACAAACCCCACAAATAAATAAACATTTCCTCCTCTCTCTGCATTGTCAGTGGTAATCGAGTCCAACAAGGAATTTGGTGATGCCTACACCAAGAGGAGGTGCCAGCCCATCAATTCCGTCGGCTATCAAAGCCTACGCTGTCCATCTCATTCTCTTATCGCTTTCTGTTTTCTACCAGCTCGTCATTATCCCTCGCTCTTTCCCTCCGTCGCATTACCATGGTCAGTCTGTCTTATACAAGCATATTCATTGGAATGCATTATGAGTTGCAATTGATGTTTTTGTTAATCTCGTGTTTTGGAGTAGTTTTGGGGATTAAAAGGCGTATTTCTATTGAAGAAGTGACAGCGGCGTACGAGAAGGTGTCTTCCAAGTGGTAATCAAATAATGTACCGTAATTAGCGTGCTTGATTAATTGTTGTGAAATTTGATAAAAATTTTGTTCGCCACAGGAATTCAGGCGTCGATGTTCTTAATGCTGTTGATTTTTTAGAGGTCAGTTTTTTTTTTTTTTTTTTAAATATGTAGTAAATGCAGGAAAGTGGATTTTAAATTCTTCTTTGCACAATCGTAATGAAAAATTAGCTCCAGTTGTGTATTGTTGTGTTCTTTGATGAATTATTTTCATTACGTTTGGGCTCGCAGATTCAATATGCTTATGAGTTGCTGAAGAATCCTTTCTGGAAAAGAGACTATGACATATTTGGCTTTGATGAGCAACGTGTGAGTATCCTACTCATGAAATATTGCTTGATGTCACATTTTCTCTACTTTGCTCCCCATTCTGCTGTCCTTTCTTCTCTCGTCCGTGTTGCTGCGCTTACCTTTTATTTTCTTGATGACCTGAAATTTCTTTACCTCAGCATGTATTGGACAAGTTGAAGGAGCAACATGCTGGGGAAAGCTTTTCACGTATAGCCCTTCCCTTACTAGATGCCATGTCTCCTGGTTAGTTATTATCCTAAGGCCTTAAAAAAAAAATCTTTTTTTTTTTCTAAAAAAAACTAAGCATTTATTGATGTATAGGTTTTATTTCCTTTGGAAGCTTTGAAGTAATCTGATACATTCATTATCTTAATGTTTTTTCTATCAGATCCTGGAGATCATGGTCTTAATGTCATTTCATCTGAGGACTTTGGATCTATGTTTAATAATCCTAAGCCATGGCTTCTTCAGGTACTGTGATTCTTTTGCAATGTTTTAAATCACTATTTTAATTGGAATATACATACTTTGTCCTTTTCTCCTCTTTATTTTTTTTTTCCTAGCAAGGCAATACTATTGTAATGAACAGTCTTCCAAACATGAAAAAATAGTAGAATCTAATTTTTCTATATATATGGTGGAGAGCTAATTCTGTGAAGAAAAATATGTACTTTGAAGGGTTTAATTCCAATTAATACCTGACATGATTTCAAGTTAACATTTGGTTCCAGATATATTCAGTTGGGAGCAGCCGCTGTGCTCAATTCTTTAATTCTTGGCGAGAAATTGGAATTTCTCATTTGCTTGTATATCGAAGTTAAAATGCTTGAAATTTCTCTGTTGCTAGGTCATCTTTTTTACATGTGAATTGAAGTTTTGGTCATTTGTATAGAGTTTCCATATAAATATATATGTACTGAAAATTTTTGGTTTGCAAAACTTTTACTTTGTCCTGACCTAAAATCTCTCATGATCAGTTGCTGTACCCTACCCAGAGTCTAGACCTGTAAAATTGTGTAATTCTGATAGAGTTTTGCTGAATTGAGGAATTCAGATGATAGTCAACTACTGATGCTGAATGTTCTATTGTTATTTACTAACCTGTTTGTCTAGAAGGTCATGGTAAAACTCGTGACTAAGTAGTTTACATCTTAGCCTAGTCAAGTAGGTAATATCCATGTAAAACCCTGATCTTATGTCAATCATAATGATTTCCTTTACATGTTTGGATTCTTCCACTAAATTTCCTTTTAGTGAATTGAAATCTGAAATGGATTATGTATAGCAAATGGAATAAGTGATGTGAAGCAACATACCTTCCTAGTTTTGTACAAGTTTGATGATTATTAAAGCGAAAAACAACAGATCACAAAATGTTTTCTCTATCCTTTAATGTTTGTGTGTTGCATTAATGTTCCTTGGTTTTCTTTCAGAAAACATACTTTTCTTATTTTTTTTTCATTTTTTCTAATGATGCCTTGTATTGAACGCCTTTTGAGGAGTCAGCGTGATTATAATATACTTTTATCATGCAATGTAGTTAACTATATAGGATTTTATTTTCTAATATGTTTTGACTCAGCTTCTTTATTGGACGGGGCTGCAAATACTGGCATGGTGGAACTTGACGAGGTTCAAGTTGCAGTAGCCCTTGCTGAGAGAAAGCCAATGGGAAATTTCTTTTTCAGGAGTCGTAAGTGCACTGTTTACTCTATCGCTCTATCTCTTTTATAAGTAACAGAATCACACAAGCCAAGAAACATAGATTGAGGCATAGGGAGTCCACTCAAATAACTCCAACACCCAGCTTGGCTGCATGGAAGGCTAACTAATCTGCACTCCTATTAGCTTTCCTGTATATGTGCAATAAGTCTAATACGCAAGTCTAATGCATAAGTCCAATACTTCCTAATTCTTTATATCTCATTTTAAAATGTTGTTGAAACTGTTTTTGATTGCCGCTAGCTCTATCTTTTTCCTTTATTATGTTCTTATGCTTCAGAACTTTCACTACACATCTACTTGTTCGTATATGCTTTTGCATTTAGTTACAGTTTACAGCATTTGATTCTCTGCAGTCTTTCTTTGCAAGAATACTTTTCATGTAAATCTGTGATTTGTACAGGATGAAACTGCACGAAAACAAAGAGAGAGAAGGAGAAATGCCTCCAATAAGGATGTTTCTCCCTCCATAACTGATGAGGAACCAAAAGATGCGTACCAGATGCCAATGTCAGATTCTGATTCCGATTAGTAAATCATTGGGTAACTTTGAAGCTTGCAGTGACCACAAAAAGGCATTTTAAGAATTGACTCAATTTTGTTAGCCACAGCTAGGATGAATTGTCACTGGTTATCTAGTCCTTTTAGCGCCAATTGATCACACATCATTTCGTTGTCATGTATTATCCACGTGAATTTAATATAAAGCTCCGAAAAGGTTATCCAAGGTGTTGGTTCAACCCACATTGTAATGTAATTATAACCTGCTTTACTCTTAGATGCTGGCATCTCAACTCAATTGAGGTCACGTTCTCTGGGACTCTAGCTTCCCTCTCGAGCAGCTTTGATCAATGGAATTTGGATGGAATCTCAGCTGTGTTGTCAATTGATTTATGTTTTACCCTATTGATTCTAGAAATTATAGGTTCAATAATTTATCACTACGAATCGAGAATGATACACATTACGTGGAATAAGCAAAAAGATGTGATGAAGCTTTTTCCGTCATTTGTCACTTGAATATCAAGGATCAACATGTATTTTGCTTTTAATGAATTATTTGATGGCTGGACTTAATTACTAAAAAAGCAAAAGAAAAAGAAGTAATTGTATTAGATCGACATTCACTTTTCATCTGTGTTAAAAACATTTATTCCATGAACTCAGAACTTCTGGGAATGCTGAAGTCCCCATAGTTTTCAAAACTCAAAATCATCATTCTAGTAATGTATAAATCATGTACCCAGAAAGTCGATGCTCATGCTTGAAACAATGCCATCAGATATTGCTTGCCAATCTTGAAGCAAGTCAAGATCAAAAGGGTATTTCAGGAGTTCAAGATTGTGATCATCATCATGGGTATCCGTTTGATCATGATGTACCATTTGATCAATATTTGAAATAGAAATGGATCTCGACGCATCTGAGGCAGTCTCCGAAAGGCTTGAAGCAGATGTAGAGCACGACATGTAGTCATAATAATTAATGTTCTTGAAAACATTGCTATTAGTAGTAGCAGTAGCCGCAGGAGTACGTTCATCATCATCTGTTGACCTGGACAAGATGGTTTTTAAAGCAGTAATGCAATTTAAAGACCTACTGGCCATTTTGTTTAGTAGTGTAGCAGCAGAAGTTGATACAGGCGGCGGCCTTGGAGTTACAGATGATAAATTATCACCATCACTACCACCGTCTGTTGAGACTGAGTGAAGATCTAGGTTTGTTTTTATGGCATCCAAGCATGTTGATGGTGCAAGATTAGTACTGGTAGCTAGCTTGTTGAGCAGGCGGACTGAGCCTGAGGTGGGACCAGGCCTTGGGGTAATGCGTTTGTGAGTCACAGGATCAATACCCATGTCCGCTAATCGTTTCTTGAGATATGTATTCCAATAATTCTTGATCTCGTTGTCGGTTCTCTTTGGCAGATGCCTGGCTATAGCCGACCATCTGGCGATAAGAGAACGTGATGGCAATGATTTAGTACACAAAAATAGTCATTTTAATGTTTTCGGATATGCGCCAACCTTAAATGGAAAGGTGAGGGAGACAATTATAGTCTCTTTTTTGAAAAGTTCAAAAAAGAAAAAATCTCTCTTTTGAAATTTTTGAGTGATCTTAATTCATTATACTAGCATATGATTATAGATCAATTAATCATATCATACTTGTCAAGACAATAACTTGTCATCTGTCAAGTTAATTATTTCATATATGAATAATAAGAACATCTATTAATTTTCATATAAAATTATCCATTTAAAAATTATAAAATAGCCATGATAAAAAATAAGACTAAATATAGTACTTATCTATATTTTTTCAGGAAACAAATGTCATATTAATCATAATATATAATATTAAAAAGATATAACAATTGACGATAACAAATGCTGATTAATTATTTTTTTTTTGTTATTTACATATTTTACAAATGTATTTTAAATTATCCTAAATATTGTCATGCAATGATATAATCTTGTCATAATTATAAAATATTGTCATGCGATGATATAGATTATTGGCTAGAGAATATGTAACTGTCATTGAACTGATAATCACATGGATAATAGATAACTAAAGATAAGAAAAATGTGTTTAGAACAGAATATAATGAAGTAACTTTTTTTTATTTTTTATAAAGATTCAAAGGATATCAATCATAATTCCATTAATATATAGTAATTTTATTTTAAAGAATATTTTACAGTTAATTACTTAAACAGGTGTAACCCTTCTTTAAAAAATGTCTTGTTATTCTATTAATTTTGGCTCATAAAAAAATTTGTCTTTTTTCTCATTCTCAAGTCTCTTTCTTTTACAGCAATCAAGACTGTCATTGGCCTTCCACAGTCAATATTAGCCCAATTTCTTTTCTTCTTTAGTTATTTTTTCATGTTATTTTTTTTATTTTCTTCAATAATTTCTTTATTTCTTTAAATCTGTTAATTCTTTTTCAGATCTGTTGAATATAAAGTTTCTTTACCTTCTTTTTTATATGATTTTTAGTTTTTATCCTCTGATTTACCATTATTAATAGATTTTGAATTTCCTTCTTTTATCCTCATTTTAAAAGTTTTATGGTAATTTTGTGGTTATTTGGATTCATAAATAGAAGATAGTTCGTGGGTACAAATCTTAATATCTACAATATATATACATTTAAAAATTACTAAATCAGACTTGAAGAAAGTCAATATGGTCAATATGTATAGTCTAAAAACTGTTTTTTTCTTTTTTTCTTTAGTTATTTTTTTATTTTTTAGTGATAATTTTCTTCAATAAATTCTTTATTTTTTAAATCTGTTAATTCTTTTTTCAATATGTTGAATATAAAGTTTCGTTACCTCCCTTTTGATAGGATTTTTGTTTTTATCCTCATATTTACCATTGTCAACATATTTGAATTTACTTATGTTATTACATATTTGAATTTACTTATATTTTATACTCATTTTAAAAGTTTCATTGTAATTTTATAATTATTTAGATTTATAATTAGAAAATAATTCATGGGAATAGATTTATATTTAAAGATTACTAAATCAAACTTGAAGAAAGACAATATATATCAAACAATAACTCAAAATTGTCAATGATTAGAGAGCACATACTATTGATTGGCCAAATTCAAGACGTCATTAATTTGATTTTACATTTTAAGGAAAGATTTTTATTATCTATTTCTTTTGAATATAAAATTCCATTTCTTAAATTTTTGCATTGTAGAGTTTGTATCTCCATATATTTTTATATTTTTAATTAAGGAAATCATTATATTTCTTCTCAAAAATAATTTTTGCTCATAAAAGATAAGATAAAATTTAAAAAATAATAATTAATACTTAATTATTTTCTAAAGTGACATATAAGTTAAAATAAAACTTCTAAAACCACAAATGAAAATAAAGGAAACGAGTATTTTGATTTAGCGATCTTTTAATTATTAGAATTATCACCTCTTGTCATACATCTTATTCTAGTTTGTTATTAGCTTTTCTTTTTTCTTTTCTCTTTTTTTTTTTTTTTGGTTTAAAGGAGGTCTGTTATTAGCTTTCACTAATTAAACTGAACTAGACGCTTTATTTTTAACATACTGATATCTGCCTTATAATTCATACTATTAGACATATTTTATGTTTTAGCTAATTATTTATTATTGATAATAATTTTTTATTTTCTTCAAAAAAGATATATAATATTGTCAAGTTAGATTTATATAAACCGTAAACGTGCAAATTTATGAAAAATATCTAATATTTTTTAACCAAATAAAATCATATTTAATTTGAAAATCAATACATAAATGCACACGGATGTATGCGCGCGCAAATGTGTATATATATATATATATATATATATATATATTGTAAACACACATTTTTCTTTATAAAAGATGAATATATTTCTCAAAATAAAATTAATACAAAAAAAATGTGAATGCCTTTTTAGGTTTAAATAAATACAAATCTCATTATTTTTCATATTTATTATCATTTTTAAATTTTTTCTTATTTTATTAAAGATATCATATTTTAACAAAATAAAAAATTAAAACATTAATTTTTTATTTAAAATTAAAAAGTTTATTAACATTAAAATATTTTTCATTCTATTAAAAAATTCGGATATAAATATCATAAGATAAACTTGAATCACGTGAGGAAAGAAATGATATGATAAAGAAATCCTTTGGACAGGATGGACAAATAAGATTTGATGTCGTAACAAGAAAAAAAAAAAATAAATAAATAAAGAGCCTCAATGGGGAATAGAAAGTTGCAATAAGTTAGGTGCACCTTTCATTGGCTTTTAAAATGTCAATTATTGCAGGCACTAGAGAAGAAAACGAAAGGTTATCATTTAACATTATTGATCTGTCATACTTATATTAATCCTTAATAATTTTATAAAATTTTAATTTTTTTTATGCAACTTAATATTATTATTAATGATGTTGAGAAGAATAAATAGGAATATGCTTTGTTCTTGTTTTTTAGGAAAATAGTTCCATAATACTACGATTAGTTCTTTCCACAGTATTAATATCATCATTATTAACTATTTCTTCACCTCACCTGTTCCCCAAAGAAGCATGAAGCCGAACGATCTTTAGCTCCTCTTCTGCAGTGAACTCTCCTCTCTTGATATCAGGCCTAAGGTAATTAGCCCACCTCAGTCTGCAGCTCTTTCCACATCGTTGGAGACCTATTCATTATGAACATGACACCAAACTCAAGAAGCTTGTAACTCATTAATCACTATTAGGATCTCACATTGTTATTAATTAGTCAGATTCTCAAGAAACTATGAGACAGACACTCTACTATTGGACTAATCACGAATTTCGACCTTATACATGTCTAATTTTTTGTATTATGATTCCGACGAACTTTTGGATCTTGAAATGGAGAATGATGAAAGAAGAGTAAGTACTAAAGGTAAGAGAAACAGACCAGCTTTCTCGGGCAAGGTCCGCCATCCACCTTCCCCGTGTTCTTGAATGTAAGCGATAAGTTTCTGGTCCTCATCAGCTGTCCATGCACCTTTCTTGAGACCAGCTTCGTTGCAGCATGGACTCCTTCCCATATTATTTTCTTAGACTAAAGAAGGCCAAAAGATCAGATAAAATCTGAAGCTAGTTAGCTTCTTCGAGAGGTAAATTCAGCTCATGCAATTAATTCTGCTAAGAAAAAACAAGAATGTGCAGCAGCAGAAGCAAGATAACCCATGAAAGCAATTCTTGGACAAGGTAGGCATATCCAAGTGGCAGTGGGTGTTGGTAATTCTATGGATACAGTATTGTATAGGTTATTGGTTATAACATCATGTGTTGCTCATGTGTACATATTATATATATTCTCTAGAAATAACTTTTTTTTTTTTGGCCCATAATATATGTATTCATTTTCCGAAACAGATTGTCAGAAGGTTTTAATGTTAAATGGGTTCGGTTTTTGGATCCATGAGACAGCATATGGCAGGGATTAATGAAGGGTAGTAGTTAGGGAAGTTGGTAACCTGATAACCTCTGTTCATGGGTGAATTTTACATTGCTGTTAAATAATATGATCTTTTGTTTTTTTAGAAGAAGCTAAATAACGTGGTCTAATTTAATAAAAAATAATGATTTTTTTTTTAATTTAATGATATTTAATCTATATAATTTAAAAATTAAATAAATTTTATTTAAAAATTAAAATTATAAATAATCTGATCATTTAAAAAATACAAGTTAAAACTGGCTCCTTAAAAATTAAATTAACTCATTTAACACTCTGGGTCTTTAAAAAAAATCTAAATCTAAATGTCAAAAAAAGAAAAATGTCTTTCCCCAATACTATACATACGGCCTGCCATCATACATAACATTTCCGATATATAAACCACGTTTATGTCCTCGGCAATTTACAAGATAATATAAATAAAAAAATGATTGGTTATGATTGTATAATTCTATCAATTGAACCATTTTCTCTCTCTCTCTCTCTCTGTTAAAAAGACTTTTTAAATTTAAATTTTTAAATTATCATCAACAAAATCTTGTCGGTGATGATTTCAGATTAATAGTTCTACTGCTTCTTTTAATAAATTTTGGCTTTATATTCCATTTTAGTCAATTTTTAGTATTTTTATCATTTTTTCACAAAAAATATGAGTTTTCTTGATATATTAACAAAATCAGTTAGAATTATTCTGTTTTTCTCAAATTATTTATTTTATTATATTAATAAAATCTAGATCTATAGATATGAAATCATGTATTTATTGTGATTTTTTTATTTTCACGAGTAATATAATCTCTATTTATGAAAATTGTATTCTCATTTTACGAGAGTGTGATTGAATTTATATACGAAAATTTTTCATTCTTCCTCTTTATTATTATAGTTGGTGTATATTTTATTGTTTGGTTGATAGTTACCACTAAGTGAAGCATATTTATAGCTGAGATGTAAATTATAAAATTTTGTTAACCTAATTAAAATTTTTCAAGAGAAACTGTAAGAATGATATTTTTATATAATAATAAATCTTATATTTATATAAAATTATATTAAATTTATTATATAAATAAGAGATTGATATTCAATAATAATTATAAAAAAAAAAAAAGAAGTAATGATTTTAGTGAAAACTATATATCTAACTATTGAAAAAACTATTACTGCGGCACATTAAAGACGTTCTGTAATGATGGTATTGAAATCTAAAGTGGAAAACACCTGTCAATACTGTACATAAACACCTTCTTGTTAGCATAAACACATTTTAATTATGGGTTGATAATTTTTTGACTGATTTTAAATTTATTGGTCATAAAACCGACTTTACTGCCATATTTATCCATCTGGCTCGATTTGCCGACATGTTTCGACAACATGGCCGTCAGAAACCAAAAGCTGTTCCAATCCAATCACTCGACTGTATAAATGTGCTAATTATTTTTTATTTTTTGTTTTTTTATTTTATATATATATATTACTGTTTTGAAGTTTCATGACAAAACTATACGTGGGTTTTTTTTTTTGGGTTATTATTGCTAATAAGCATCAAAATTTTTCAACTTTTAGCCCCAGTAACGAACATTCATTTGTAAATCTTAATTTAATATATTTGATATAAATAAAAATTAATTTAAAAGATAGAGTTCATTAATTAGAAAAATAGTATAATATCAAAATATTAAATTTAACATCATTGTAATTAGGGGGTAAGTGATTTAAAATTTATGTTCGGCTACAAATGAATTCTAAATTTATTAATATTTACCTACAAATTTATTTTAACTTATTTATATGTTTATTGCAAATAAAATTTTGATTTATTATAAATGAATATATCGTTTATAGGTTTATTAAAATTTACCTATAAATTCATTATAAATGAACTTATCTTCTTTCATCACTAATTATTATTTATTATAATTAAGTTTATTGTTCATATTTTACAAATTTTAAATTATTTTTTGATAAATTACATGTATCTAAATTAATTTTTGTAGGAATAAAAATCTCATTTATAAGAAAAAAAATAAAAAATGAAACAACAAAAAAAAAAAAGAAAGAAAGTTGTGGAATGTAAAACAAAAAAGCATAAAAATTCCCTGAGCACCCATTTTTTTTAATCTATCGCACTTGTTATGAACTCATGGTTCATATTACTATGTAAACAAGAATTCATAATATAATTTGCCCCAACTGAAGTATAGATTATAGACTATTGAATTTAAGATACAAACTATTGTGTTATGAGTTATTAGATTTATTTAAATTTATGTAATTTTTGAATATTTATTAAATTAAATGACATCTACACATAGTATATGTGTGTATTTGTGTCTTATATTGGTTTGAAATTGATCTTTTGATTTTGGATTAGTCCAAAATAATTCGGTACAGTTTTGAAATAAAAACTATTCTAAGATCTAAATATTCCTTGTTCATATTAAAAACAATGTTATTTGGAAATTTACTTTAAAACCAGATGTTTTTAGTCCATTGCAAATTTAGTTTGAATAGCGTCTCATATTCAGTTTGAATTGTGATTTCATTTAAAAAAATTAAGATAATTTATAAATACTAAAAATAAGAGCAACAATCGCTAAATAAATTTCTAAAAATAAAAATCACATTCTAATTCCAACAAATCAACATAACTGATCTAAATTTTTAAAATTTATTTAATTTTCTAAATGAATTCAAAATCATGAATTTTTTTTTTTTGATGACGATAACAATATTATTCATTCAAATATTTTTTTTTTCTCCTCCTCTTTCTTCTCATGTCACTTTTTTTTTCTTCCACATCTTTCTTTTTATCTCTCATTCTTCTCTCACTCACATTACTTTTTTTTAAAGAAATATTTTGAAAAAAAATTATTTTAGTTTTTAATATTTTTTGCAGAACAATTAATCTTTAAAAGTCCAACAATACTGGGTCATTTCACATTTATGTTTTTCTTTTTACAAAATTATTTTGTTCAATTTTTAATAATTGTGTATATAATGTATTTTGTTTACAATAATTCTGTTTTTTAAATATATTCATATTTATTAAAAAAAACTTAAAAAATAACATGTATCACGAATATTTTAAAAATGTTAAATTAAATTTCATATTTAAATTAAATACAATGCTAATTTCATTCAAAAATAAAACTCATATTCATTATTATATAACATACAAATTTGAAAATTTATTTGCAAATAAATTCTGTATGAAAATTTATTTGTAAATAAATGAATTCAGCATTTAATTTAAATACAACATAATTTTAAGTATTGACGTTTAAATTAAAATAACTTGTACAATATTTTTGTAATCAATATTAGAATTAATTAATAAAAAACTTAAGAACCGCATCACACCTGATATGTTTAAAGAATTTTTTTTATACTAATTTCAAAAACTAGATGTTGACTAATTTTTTTAATATAAATAAGTAAAATTCTTTTAATTACCGTCACTAATTCTTAAAATTAATACCCCATTTATTATAATAAGAGTCCTGTTCGTTTCACTAATAGCATTTTTTTGGGGGAATGCCATCGGGCATCTCTGATGGGGGAGCTGAAGTCCAATAATGCGGCTTCTTGTGAACGTCAGCAGCTTGGCGTAATTACATTACAGATGGCCTTATTTTTCTTAATTTAGCATTGATTAATTTCAATTTTATTCAGGTTTCAAAAAAAAAAAAAGAATTATTCAATTTTATCATCTCATGATTTTGAAAATTATTTTAAAATAATTTTTTTCTTTTTCTTTTTCATGATAATAGTCTTATTTTGTTTTTCTAAAAAATACGTAAAAAAACAAAAGCTTATGTCTATTGTAACGAAAAAATCTGCCACGCATTTCATAATGGCACATTTTTTTGTTTTTTATTTTTAATAATAAGTACTAAAATATATTTTTAAAAAATATATTTCTGATTTGCTTATATTTATCAAATAATTATTTTAAAATAAAAAATTATAAAATTTTAATTTAAAAATCTTATATTTAATTTTTAAAAAAATAAAAAAAATAGCACAGCCCTATCTATTGGCTGGGCCCCTCTCGTTTCTGATTAAAATTTTCCTCTCGACGTGGCCAAAAAGGGAAGACAAATTTGAAAATTAACTGACGCTCGAATGGACAAGAGAACATTGTATTCTAGCCCACTAGTCAAATCTTGTTTATTGGCCTAGTAATTTTCCAAATTAAGAGCAAAGACGCTAGATTATAAATTCAATAATGTTCTTATATATAAATAATCTTGTATTGTTAAGTTTAATTAAAAATAATCTAATAAAATTTGGATAATTTAAAATTTAATGTATCTAGCAGAATGTGAGTTTTAATGTATAGAAACTTGCAATAATTGTTATTTTATGATAGGTAAAATACGAATTTCAAAAATGATAATACATATAGCGGTGATAGTTCTTAAATAATATGTATATTTTATTCTATTTTTTAATATTTTGTCACTTAAAAAAATTGAATGAAAATTTAAAGAAATTTTTTAAGAGTACGTATTGATCTGAAATATCAATCGCATGATTTTAATAGTTATTACTTATTGTGGATTTCAATATGTTTGTGTTTAACTCTCTTTAAATTTTTCAATAATTTAACATGAATTTTAAAGTTTATGCCATAGTTTTCGCAAAAAGAATTCTTCTAACACACAGATCATCCCCTTTCAACATCGTTGGATCATTGCATTACACTGTAGAATTTGTTGCTATTGCTAAGTTTAAGGAAGCTTTATCCCATTTCTTTGGGTTGCTGGTGATAGGAGGAAAACAATAACTGCTCCAGTTGTGTACTTGGGAAGCTTTAAGATCCGAAGAGGAAGGTCTATATCATTAGATTTATCATGCATTATTATGAGATTCTCGTTAAACACATCCATCTCTAAACATAGTTTCATAGTTTTGTTGTCCATTAAGAAGAAACATGTGCTTTGATTTTGTCAAATATAATTGCAAATATTTGATAAAATTCTTGTTGAAATTTAGTAACAAGTATTCATCACTATCGATAAGATTATTGAGCAATTTAAAATATTTATGGACTTGATGTTTAAATCAGTAGGAGATTTAAAAACATATTAAATTAAATATTAATTATAAACATATATGATATAAGAACTATTTATAAGAGTGACTAAAATTCTTCCTTATTATTATTATTATTATGAATCTTTATATAATGTTATTGATCAAATCATACAAATTAGTCCAATTATTTACCGGTTTAATTATCAATATAAATGATTGTTAACAACAAATAGTATCATAACTTAAAAAAACACTTTTTTCTATATTTTTTTATTAGTTGATAAATGATTAAAAATTTTTAAAAA
>CATIWR010198266.1:0-56209 GCA_949677035.1 Omphalea diandra
TATATATATATATATATATATATATATATATATATATATATATATGTTTTGCTTATAGCCTAAGTTTGTGGTCCTACATCTTCATGCTGATGAATATGTTAATTAAATTTGGAGTTTATATTTCATATATTCATTCTTGAAGTATGATTCCTTTTCCATTTAATCCCTTTATACTCATCCTAACATTTGCCTATGATTTGAATTACTTTATTTCATCCTTGCCTTTTGACCTCTTTTTTATCTTGTCAAAGGGGGAGAGAAAATGCAAAGAGAAAGTGAAAAGGAATTGCATAATCAATGAGAGTATAATTTGAGGGGTAATTTTATTTTAGTTATTTATTTGCCTTCTCAAATTAACTTTTTAACAAGTTTTGATTTCTTGAAAAGTATTAACCATATCAAATTCTCACTAACGCTATCCATTTTCCTTTGCAAAATCAATCTAAGTTGTCAAAATAAAAAAGGAGGAGATTGTTGGACTAGGTTGGTCAAACATAGGTCAAAGTCTCTTTTAATCTTGATAATGTAGATTGATAAGTTCTAATGCAATTTTTTAAGTGTTGATATTGCAGTTTTGAAGATAGGGTTGCATTGGAAGTTGGATAGGAATCGAAACTCAAGCTTTGTGAAAGGACATTTAATTCACTGTAAAGAGCTTATAATTTGTGATCGCGACATTGCAAAAAAAAAAAGGATGATCTTGACCTAGTTGAATTTGCAAAGGAAATCGCAACTGTGACCTTGCCTAGAAAGACATAATAATCAGACATATGAATTAACAGTGCCATCGCGTTGGAAATTATGATTGCTACTTTTGTAGTCGCTTAGGGAGCTGAGTCCATAACCAGAGCCTACTAGTCAAGAAAATTGTTAGCATATCAAAATTCACGAGGGAGAAATATCCTTCTTGACCAAATCCTGCTAAATAATTTTCTCTTAATCAAACAAAAGAATTCATAGCCTCAATTGCGCCAAAGAGACAATTAAATCTCGACTGCGACTTTTGGTTGGTTAAAGAATACAATGGCTATTTTCTCTTGGAAGACCAATAACACCATGCCATGATAATTAGTTGTTACATACAAATGGGGTTCTCTATCGCAATCACAACTTTTTTAGTGCAAGCTAGAAAATTGTGATTGCGACTTACCAGTCATGACCGCGAAATCAGTCTGATAGGCATTTAATATAAAATTTGCCTAGTTTGTCTTAGAGATTTAGGCATAGTTCTTTAATAACATATCTTTTGTGGTTATTGTCTATAAATACTCTACCAAATAGACATGAATGCAAAGGAATATCATTGAATATAGCTAAACTCTTGCAATTTTGCTTGTCAACCTTTTATTCTTTGTATGTGAGTTAATATTATTGGGTGTAAGTGTTAAACACTATTGTAATTAGGTTTGAGAATTAGCCTAGTTATCAAAACTCTTGTAATACGTTAAGTGTGACCTTTTAGAAAAATACTAGAGAGAGGTTTTTGTGTGAAACTTAAAACACAAATTGTAAGGTTGTGTGTGAGCCATTAAAACACAAAGTGTATAAGTTTGGTGTGAAATTGGAAGCACTATTTAGAGTTAGTTGAACAGACAATTGAAAAGAATTGGGGAGTGGATGTAGGGTTCATTAATATCTGAACCACTATAAAAATATTGTATGTTTTTCCTTCTCCTTCTCCTTTAACCTCCTAAATTCTTTATCTTCCCTCTAAATTTTTAAATTCCCACCAATTCAACCATCCCTTCATGGTGGTCAATAAACAAAATCATCATCAATTGCAATCAAAGAGATTTTATGGCTTCTTCTACATCATCAATGGGATGATCTAATCAAAGGATGAACATTAAATTGAACTACGAGGGACCCCCTAAATTTTGTGATTATTATGTAAGGGAATGCAAATTGAAAGCTCCAAGATTGAGTTCCTAAATAAATGATAACATTGGGTGAAGATTTTATGCATGCCTTAATTATGAGGTAAGAATGGGTTGAATAACATCTAGATGTCAATGTGGTTTTAGATTCCTTAATCTATTTGTAGTTGGTTTAGTATATGCAGGTTAGTAGTTATGGATATTTTGAATGGCACAATGAGGCTTTGATTGATCAAGGTAGGGATATGATTAATGAGTTGAAAATGGAGAGGGGATTGTTGTTCAATAAAAATAGACAGTTGAAGAGCATCAAAAGAGATGTTCTTTCAATTATGAATTAGACAATCAATAAGAAGAGTTATGGTCTAAGTTGAGGAGCTTGAAGAAGTTGCATTGAAAGAGTGTGATGGGCTAAGGAAGAAAGTTAGAATTGCATATGTTATAGTTGTGTTGTCTTGTATAATGTTATTGATTGTGTTAATGATGTTTATTTAGTTTTTTATAGTTAATGGTGGCAAAATGCAGTTTTTTATAGAATGTGTAATTGCTTTTATGAAATGGCAGTTAGTATTTTTGGGATCAATTTATGTAATTGCTTATTGCCTATTTTACATTGTTAATTTTAAAAGTTAATGAACAATGGTGTAATATTGAATATAGTTCATAATCATAACATTGAATATGCTTCATAATCATATAAGACTATAAAATGTAGGAAGCTCAATTGGATGTCATTCATATTAATAACACTAAATATACTTGAGTTGCAAAATCTTCAATTATATGTCAGTATATGAGCCACATTATCAGTTTTCTAATTTTCTAAAAGCCAATTAATGGCATCACCTACTACTACATGTTAAAATATTGACTGCTCTAAGGCAAAAAAAATACCGAAGTAGCAATAATTACAACATAAATAAACCTGACATTGCAGTTAAATATTCACTTAACATATTGCTTACTCTAAGGCAATACCACCAAAGTAGCAACAAAAATACAAAAAAATGGTAAGTTAAACTCTATTTCAGCTTCATGAAGTGAAACTCTATTTCTCTACCATAGTTGTGGTAAAATCACTAGCTTTCTTACTTTTCCTTTGCCTACCTATAAGTTGCTCTTTTTGAGTGTGCAATTGTTTTGAGGTAATTACAGATACCCCTTTTTGTTGCAAACTTGAAAGCTCAAATGGTAAGTTAGTAACACATGTAACTTCTAAGCCATTTCCACTAAATTTGATTATCCTTGTAATGGTTGATGCATAATTTTTTCCCTTTGCCTTTTTTAAAGTCTCTTTCATATGGAATTAGATACATAGTTTGGGGGATCAATTTCCACTATCATTACAACATCATCTTCATAAATCACTCTTCCATTACTTTTATTGAAGTTGTGAATGTCAAAATGGAAGCATACATAAGTGTTCAAGCTTATTCGCAATCCACACATGTTCAATATTAACAATCCACCACAAAATTAACATTAAATAAATAAAAATATAAATAGTTCACTCAAATTGTAAGTTGTTTTTCATGTATTCAAATCCACATAACATCTAAAACTATTGGTCCTCCTTGATTTCCTTACACACTCTCTATCTAAGCTTTTTGCAATTGCTAGTGTGTTTGCTAGTTTTGCCTGCTAGTGTGCTTGTATGTGTAGTCACTGGTATGCTTACTATCACACTTGCTATTATGCTTGCAAGTGGACTTATTGGTGCATTTACTGGTATGCTTGCTAGTGCAATTGTTGGTGCACTTATTGGTGTGCTTACTAGTGCACTTGATGGTTTCCTTGTTATTGCTCCTTGGTTGGTGGATTATTGACCTTCTTATACTCGACCCACAATGCTTGAACCCTCTAGTGCCTAATTTGGAAAAAAAAAAAAGTAACATTCATGAGAATTTCAAATAATAAAATAATGAATAAATGAATGATTTGCTATTTTTTATCTGATTATTCTTATTTGGGCACTTAGTTCTATTATGTCTTTCTTCTTTACATAACTCACAACTCTACCTCTTATCTTTCATTTTAAGTGTACCTACCTTGCTAATTGTATTACTTTCATTTGACCCTCGAATTATCTACTTTCTTAGTCTGCTAGCCTCTTAGTTACTAGTGGAGGTTTTGTTTCTTGGTATTCATGGCATCTCATGAACCTTTTATTAAGAATTAGCAATCATGGGAGTTGATATGAGGCCAAATAAGTTGACTTATGATAATAATTGTTGATATATGATAGTGGATTTAGTTTTGAATGATACATAACACAAATGGCATGTTGGCATAGGATTCCTATTAGATCTCATGCCCTACATATGCATAAACGTCTATCTAAAATGATTATGTTTATCTTCACCTTCCCTAATATCATTACCAACATCACCATCAAACATTACTCTACATCAAGAAGCATCTTCTTTGTTGTCATAGTAAAGCGCTATACTAGCTAGACTCTACTCATTAATCCACCTATCAATCATTTTTTTAATCTTTAATTCAATTCATTGCTTACAATCTTATTTCTTATAACATACTCACAACAGGCTTATGTCTTGCCTTTAAAATTCAAGAATTAAAACATTCTAAGATGCTATTATCCACCATGTATGACATTGATCTGCTAGGGAAATATGCTTTTGCACCAATAATATAGGAGATTTTTCAAAAGATTCTCTACTACCTTTTTTTATAATCACCCCAAAAGCTCCAAATTATCTTTAAACTCCTTTATAAATGTATTCTAAGCACAAATCCAAAATTTCTTCTTCAATTCACCCCTTCTCCACTACTTAGACTAGTTAGTGTAAATAAGCATTACACACCATGTGTGCTCAATAGAAGGTAACACACTTACCATAGTATCAATGAGATTTCTAAGTGCTAAATAAGTAAGCATTTCATAAATTTTGCTGCAAAATATAACTATCAAATAAAAATATTAAACTAATAATAGATATCAGTAACACTCACCTTTTACATGTCGTAGATTATAGTGTAAGTTACTCTATCTCCAATTTTAAGTTCTTGTATTAGCTGAGATGTAAATAATATCTAATTATTCTTATTCTCTTTGTTAATTACTGCCCATGCGATTGGCACCATCTGAGCATCTACATCTTTGTCTACTACAGTTAGCATTTAACCTTTAGTAATTCCCCTTAAGAAGCACCCTTCTATACCTATTATAGGGTTGCTCCTCTTAGGGCATCAAAACATAAAAACATCCTCCCAAACACCCTCCTTACTTCTTTCAGTGATTCCTTACACAACTCAATCTCAGCTTTTGTCCTAAGATTATTTCCTTTAAATGCAGCTGCATATGCTTCTAAATAACCGAACTCTACTTTAAAACTCCCATACAATTCTTGAATTATCATCCTTTTAGCCTTTTTACACTTAGCAAGGCCAATATTAATTTTTAGCAAGCTTTGTGTATCATCATTCTTTTCCTTTATCATAGTGGAAGAATTTTTATAAATCTTATCCTTGAAGAAGTTAGTTAAAAAACTCATAGTATCATTACTGAGTGAGAAGTCTATCAATGTCTTTACCACTAACCCAGGGTTTTTACATTCCTTTGAAATGCACAAGACAAAAGGGCAACCTTCCTCATTTACACATTTAACACTTAGTCTATATGGTTCAATAGGATTGATTTTTAGCTTAACCCTTAAAGCTACTATGTATTTTGCTGATGCTTATATGGCCTTACTAATATTAGCAAAGGTCATTCTAAGCGTTAAATGACCTCACCCATCACCATCTTCATATCTGACGCTTTCTCTCTCTCCAGGTGGTGTTGTCTGTTCCAAGTCACTTTCCCCATCACTAGATTCATGACTTCCATCATGTTCATTTTCATTATCACTACCACCTTCATAATCCTCTTCTTCATTGCTAATGTAGCCTGCAAGACCAAAATTATACACATCACCTTTAGTTACATTAGACTTATTTTGAATCACATGAACTTTATCACCAGCATTGAAATAGTTGTTTTGTATAGGTATTTCATTATTAATTTCTCTAACTAATTTAGGGATATCAGTCCTAAATTCTTCTAAAAGGAGCCCTTCAATGTCATTGCCCTCACCATGTGCATTTCTATTATTTGTCCCACCCACTTCTTATCCATGCCATTCAATTTGGAGAATATTAGAATCAAATAGAGGGACATCTATAGTGATATACATAAAAGTATTTCTCTCACCGAACTATATTAGTTATCATAATTCAAAATTCTCCTAATTCCCCCATCATCTTTAACTAAAAATTGTCCCTCATCTATATCTTTTCTAGGTTCAAGATTAAAATATGATCAACATTTACGAACTTAAGCACATTCTAATATCTATTCTAAATGTCACCATAACATAGGAAGTCATAATCAAAATCATACACAATATTAACATCCCCATCTATATAATTAAATTTAGTGTTAGTTCCCACTGCCACTATAGTTAAATCATAGATTGATAACACCTTCAATGCTGGATGTATTCAAGTAAAAGATGAGTCTCAAAAATGACAAAATGAATAGAATAAGAGAAAATGCTTGAATTACAGAATAGAATAACAACGGTGAACCCTACATATGATTTTCAACATGCCTTCTGAATTTACATCTTTGTATTGTCCACCCATAAAAGCCCCTCTTTTTCTGCCCTAATTCACACTACCAATACTTGGTTCAATTGTAATTTTAGTATATGTTAAGGTTTAGAATAAAGGAGCTTTAAAAAAATTATGGATTTTGTTTACTCAATTTGGGCTTTTATTATCTTCTAAATGCGATAAAAAATTGACATAAAAGGAAGATGGGTCCCACATCAATTAATTACTAATGAAATAGTAACTTAAACTTTGAATAGGGGCTTCAAAACTTCTGCTAATGAAGATTTTATGTACATACCAACAAAAAATTAAATTGAGGCTTAATCTGTACCTGTGATATAACATTAAGGGCAAAAATGAGGCTTTTCCCTTCTCCTAATCCAATAAACCTCTAATAATCCGTAATGAAATTGACATGATGATTGAATTTCGTTCTCAGACCAGGTATTGATGTACCTTCTAAATCGTTAGTAGCATATTGTTATTGTTATGGTTAATAAGTAGAAATTTACTTTGGTCTTGTTATGTATTAATACATTTTTAATAATATAGATTATATTATAGTGCAATATGTATATAATACATATTAGTGTAATATTAATATAAAAATATAATTTTCTATTTTGGAAATATAAATAAGATCATCATATGTTTGTTCTTATTGTAAATAAGATGTCATGTGTGTATATGAACTATCACAATATTATATCTTTTGATTTTTAATATTGGAATTAATTATAGATTTTAAGATTCGCTAACCATAACTTGTTTGAATTCTAGATAAACATCAAAAAATAAATAGAAAATTAAATACAATAAAATTGATTAATGAAGCTAAAAGCTAAAAACTTGACTTGAATTTTAAAATTTATATTATAATTAAAATGAATCTAAAATATTGTTAAAAAATGAAATAACAAAGTTTTGACTTACGAAAGTATTGAAAATGGAAGATGAAATAAGGCTTCGAATAAAATTACTTTCCAAATGCTTTTGACTTGATCTGAATAATATTGTTTTGATTGGTTATATTTGTTATAACCATATTATTGTTCAAGTCTTTTCCTTTACTATTTATAGAATTATCATAAACTAATTCCTCCTATATACATGCACATTCAGAGAAATGGCTTTTATAATACCAACTTCCTATAAAATCTCAGTGCCAATTTTAACTCCCTCAATGACTACTGATTGGGCTAATTTATTTTTAGCATAAACAATGTATTCCTTATATATGTATAGCGTAACCCAAAGGCCAAGATTGTATAGGTTATACATTTGTAATTTTAAGTTCAAAACTTTTCATCATCATCATCATGTATAACAATTTTAAAACTAAGGTATAATTCTCTCCTTATGACAATTGGTTTTGGAACAATGAAGCTAAAGAGTTTCAAGTAGAAGAATATCAAGTTAATTCAACTTTTAACTTTTTTGCCAAACAAACTCTTTATCATCATCTACTTCTTATCCTCTAAAACTAACACCATCTCTCTATAGTCTCCCACCTTTACCATCTTAATTTTTAAATAAATTTCTTTTTTCTCAATCATCATCATTAACTTCTTATCCTTTAGCTTTCTCATAAAATTCATAAATCAAAATAATTGCAATATAGACCTTCTCCCATCTCTTCATTTACTTAAACTAAGAAAAAAAAATAGTTCAATTTTTCAACACCTATTTATTACTTTTGAAGATAGCCATATAAACACCTTATTTTCTATACAAAAATCACTCTAACAAAAAATCACAAAATGTATAAAAATTCATTGTCTCTTCTATTTGGCTATGCTGCCATTACCACAAAGGATCACTGCAACTAAAAGCACTAGTGGCTCTTCTCTTTCCTTCTCTATCATGTTATCATTGCCAAATGTGCATGTCGCCATAGCCATAAGTAATGACAACTTTGTTGGAATAGATTGGCTAAACCTAACTAAAAACACTCTTTTGATCTTAACAATGTAGATTGATATGCTATAACATCAATTTCAAGTGTTGATTTTGCAAATTTTTGGATAAATTTGCATTAAAAGTTGAATAAAGGTCCAAGTCTCAAATATTGCAAGTGGCATCCTAATTTGTGGTCACAAATTGGGATATCGCTATCGCTATCTTTCAAAAGGATTAACTAACTTGAAATAAATGGATTCGCGGTGCATATTGCATTATCATGGGAATCATGAATTTTTACATTTTCATAGAGGTAATCAAGTCCTCAACTAGAGTATACAAAGTGTCCTAAGGAACTATTGGAAGATCAAAATTTACAAGTGCAACATATTGGTCAAGACCGTAAATAGTTGAAGTAACATTTCCATGACAAACAAAAGATTTTGTGGTGATAGTCGTGTCTAATGAAAGTAAAATTGCAACCGCGAATTTCACTTTGGCTCAAGTGACATAATGACTATTTTTCTTAGAGAACCAATGTTTGTATGTCATGTTGACTAGTCATTAGATACAAATGAGATTCTCTAACGCGAATCAAGCAAATTTAGTGTAATATGAGAAATTGCCATCATGAATGGCTAGTCACGACCTCGAAAATTGTCTGACAAGCATTTAATGCAAGATATGCCTAGCATACCTTAGAGATTTAGACATAGTTTTGTATGTAACATCTCTTTAGTGGTTGTTGCCTATAAATACTCCATTAATTGGACTTGAGTGCAAGAGAATAACATTTAATATAGCAAAACTCTTACAATTTTGTTTCTCAACCTTTATACATTCAATTTCTTATTTGTAAGTTGTTGTTGTTTGATGTGAACATTAAACACCATTGGGATTTAGGTTTGAAAGTTAGCCATTATTGTAAAATTCTTGCTTAGGTCAAGTGTGAGCCTAGGAAAACACTTGTAAGGTTGTGTGTGAGCCTTGAAACGTAAAGTGTAAGGTTGCATGTGAGCCTTGAAATACAAAGTGTAAAAGTTTGGTGTGACCTTGAGAAACACCATTTAGTGATAGTGAAATACCCAATTGGAATAATTCGATATTGGATGAAGGGTTTGTTTACACCCGGACTACTATAAATCTTATGTCTTTTACTCTTCTCCTACTTCTTCTTTTTCCTTCTCCATAAACCTTTCCTCTAAATTTTTAAATTTCCTACCAATTTAACCTTCCTTTTTGGTGCTCAAGGGCCAACAAGTGGTATCAAAGCCTAGTCTCAATGAAATTCTTAATTTTCTGAGAAAAGATCAATAACATATGAAGGAATCTACACTCATCTAAAGCCCTATTTTGATGGAACCAATTATACTCATTGGAAGTATAAAATAGAAATCTATTTGGATAGTGATGTGGTAGATCTTTGTGATGTAGTAGTGAATGAATAGAAGCCTACTACAAAAGTGGTTGATGATAGTGAATAATTGATCCTAAGGGAATAATGGGTGGAAGCTCATAAAAGATCAAACTAGAAGAATAAGAGGGCAATGACCATTCTGCTTAGCTCCTTATTAAGAAAGGAGATTGAAAGAGTGTAACATTGCCTTACTGCCTATATGATGTGGAAGGCACTGGAAAACTACCATGAAGGCACTACATTGGTAAAATTACATAGGCTACAAATGTATGTGACAAGTGGGAGCTCTTAATGATAAAGGATAACGAAAGCATCACCAGTATGACCAATAAACTCCTCTATATTATTATTAACATTAAGAAATTTGATAGAATTCTCATCAATCATGAGGTAAACACTATAATTTTCAAATCTTTACCTTTTGAAAAATTTAGTGCTAGAGTTTATAGTATTCAAGAATCTAATCTAGAAATTAGAAAGGTGCAAACTGATGTCCTTATTCGTAAGGTTCTTACTTTTGAGCTGGTCTTAAAGAAGGATAAGGAAATAAAGAAATTGAGAGGGTAGAAAGGCAAAATGAAAAGATTGAAAAGAAGGCCCCTGCTATAAAATCATCCACCAAAGATAAGGAGGTTGAAGCAGCCTCAAATGAGAGTGATGAAAATGAGATGGAGGAAGAGGAGCTGGCCATGCTTTTAAAAAGGATCAAGGAGCTCATAAGGGGAAGGAAGGATAGGACAAACTTTAAAAGACATCTCTAACTTTAAAGAAAAGAAAAATAAAGTGACCTGTTATAAATATGGAAAGTAAGGTGACATCAAATATGATTGTCCCAAGCTAAAAAAGAAGAAGAAGAAAGGGGACAAGAAAAAGCAAAAGAGCTTCAAAGCCACATGGATGATAGCTCTAGTGAGGAAGATGAAGATGAAGACGTGGCCAATCTCTACTTCATGGCTTAAAAGGACTCTTTAAATGAGGTAAATACTTCTTAACACTCTTGTTATGATTATAATGCATTTGATGATGTGGATGATGAGTTTCTTAAAGCTCTTACTTTTAGATGTGATAAATATAAATCACTAATGAAAACTTATAAGAAAAAATGTTAAAAACTAAAGGATGAATTTAAATCCTTAAATGATTTTATAAGTGAATTGAGGACTTCTAATGGAGAACTCACAAAATCTTTAGAGAATCTTTCTAAGTCTTCATCCTTTTTTAACTCCTTAAGAAAGGAAAATGATTCTTTAAAGGGCGAAGTTATTGAATTTAGAAACTCCATATATAAATTTCATAAAGGGATGGAAGATTTGGATACACTTATTACATGTCAAAGACCTCCTTTAGTGAGACATGGTCGAAGCTTCACTGGATCCTCTTTTTCTACTTCATCTCTCAACACCTCAAACTTCAAGCATTGAGGTCATTGGGAAGGAAGGTGCTCCTAACACTAAGCCACCTATGCTTATAAGTAAATGAAAGGTTTCCTAAGGCTTAAGAGTTAAGGCTTAAAAAGTTAATTATGCATATATTTATAGTAAGAAGCATGCTCAACTACACATACACACACACAAAATTCTCTTATACTCCTCATCGTTCATGCACTTGTATACACTCTCACCACTAAAATATATGAAGGCTTTCTGCTCATAACAAAGTTGTGCATAGGAGAAAAATTCATAAGTCTAAACTTCAATGCCATTATTGCATGAAGTATGGTCAAAGAAACATATTTTGCTACATTAAAAAGGCACACCTCAAATTAGATAATCCTTCTAAATCTAACCCCTAAGGACTTAAGTATGGTTAGGAACCTAAATAAAGGTAATTTGTTATTGTTTTGTAGGAATGTTTGAGGATAATGATTGACATGTAGATAGTAAGTGCTCAAAGTATATGACTAGAAACAAAAAGCTATTCATAGCCATTAAAGAGAAAGATGGTGGTAATGTCACATTCAAAAATAATGCCAAGGGTAAGGTAATTGGCATTAGAATAGTTAGTAAGATTGTTCCTTTATTGATAATGTCCTTTTCATTGATTGTTCCTTTATTGATAATGTCCTTTTCATTGAAGGTTTACAATATAATTTGTTAAGTGTAAGTCATTAGTTATGTGACAAAGGTAATAAAGTTACCTTTGACCCTAGAAAATGCCAGGTTACCACCTTGGTATGTAAAAAGGTAGTCTTTAAGGGTGAAAGGAGAGGCAATGCCTACTTAATTGACTTAGACAATTTAGCTAACCTATCTTTTAAGTGTTTTGTCTCTTTTGGCAATAAAGCTTGGCTTTGGCATAGAAGACTTGGCAATGCTAACATTGAGCTTCTACAAAGTCTACCAAAAAGAGAGCTAGTAGAGGGTCTTCCTAAGCTTAAGTTCATAAAGGATAAGACATGTGGACCTTGCTAAATAGGGAAGCAGCACCAAACTTACTTTAAAGCTAAAAATGTCATTTTTTTATTGATAATCTTGTAGGTAACTTTGAGAAGTTAGAGCTTAATTCAACTTCAAAGGAAATTATAAATGATCTTAAAGATAATAAGTCATCACAAGAAGTTAAGAAATCTCAATCACAATAAGAAAATCAAGTTCAAAGACTACCCAAGGATTGGAGATTCTCTAAGCATTACACTAAGGATCTTATCATTGGGGAGACATCTAAGGGAGTAAATACCAAATCTCAATTACCTACATTAGATAATAATCTTGTGTTTGTTTTTCAATTTGAGCCAAAATCTCTCGATGAGTCTCTTAATGATGAGAATTGAGTGATTGCTATGTAAGAGGAACTAAACCAATTTGAGAGAAATAAAGCATGGCAATTCGTTCCTAGGCCTAAGGAACACCCGATTATAGGATGCAAATGGGTATTTAGAAATAAGTTAGATGAGTAAGGTTCTATCACTAAGAACAAAGCTAGATTGGTTACAAAGGGTTACAACAAAGAGAAAGGCACTAATTATGATAAAACCTTTGCCCCTGTAGCAAGATGAGAGGTCATTAGGATTCTTTTAGCATATGTATGTCACATGAATTTTAAACTCTTTCAAATGGATGTGAAGAGTGTATTTTTTAATGGTTTCATTGGGGACGAAGTATATGTTGAGCAACCTCTCGATTTTGAGTCTCATTCATTTCCAAATCATGTTTTCAAATTAACTAAAGCCTTATATGGTTTAAAACAAGCTCTAAGAGCTTGGTATGAAAGACTTAGTTTATTTATTTTACAAAATGATTTTGAAAAAGGCAACGTTGATATTACTTTATTTGTAAAAAGGGTGCAACAAATATACACTCATTTTATAAATATATGTTGATGACATTATATTTGGTGCTATTAATAAATCTTTTTGTGAAGATTTTGTTAAGTGTATGACTAGAAAATTTGAGATGAGCATGATGGGTGAGCTCAAGTTCTTCTTTGGTCTTCAAATCAAGCAAACCAAAGAAGGAATCTTGAACAATCATGCTAAGTACACAAAGGATCTACTCAAAAGATTTAGCATGGATGGATGTAAAGTAGTAAAGACTCCAATAGGTGCAACTGTCAAGCTAGACAAAGATGAATCAGGTAAGCCTATTGATTAAAAGAAGTAAAGAGGTGTGATTGGCTCTCTCCTCTATCTTATCATATCTAAACTCAACATCGTGTTTAATGTTTGTTTATGTGCTAGGTTTCAATCTTATCCTAAGGAATCTCATTTGAATGTTGTGAAAAAATTTCTTAAGTATTTACATGGAACATTGCATTTAAGACTATGCTATCCTAGGAATTCATTTTCAATCTTCTTGGATATTTGGATGCAAATTATGACAATAGCTTGTTGGATAGAATGAGCATTTTTGAAACTTTCCAATTCATAAGTGAATTTCTAGTTTCTTAATTTAGCAAGAAGTAAATTTTGGTTGCCTTATCCACCGCTAAAGGGGAATATGTGGCAGCAGATTGTTGTAGTACCAAAGTTTTTTAGATGAAACAATAACTCAAGGATTGTCGCAAAGTTGTTGATCACATTCGCATTAAATATGACAACACATGTGCAATAAATCTTTCAAATAATCCCATCCAACATTTAAGAAGCAAGGACATAAACATTAGACATCCTTTTCTCAGAGATCATGTTTAAAATGGTAATGTGGTGTTAAAATTTATTAACACTAATCATCAACTTACAGACAATATCACTAAACCTCTTAATGAAGAAAGTATGAACTTTATCAAGAGGGAACTAAGAATGCTAAATGGAAGCTTCCTAAGCTGAAAATTGATCTCACTTTATGTACTTCATTCCTTTTTATCATTGTTGATTCATTAGTTGATATGATTGGTAGTTATTTGATAACTTTGTGTGTTGAATGGTTTGGATGTGTTAATTCATAATGCAATTATGCTTTGCAATGCCAAATCGCTTCAATTAATCTTCTTAACATTAATTTGATCCCATCTAGTATGGGCCAATTATTATTTCTTAATGATTTTCAAAGTGACTTGTGATTCATGACCAGTATTATCCATTCGCAGTCGCTATTTATAGGTCCAACTCAAAATTTTGATGCCTATCAATTCGTTGTCGTGATTTTAGATTACCACTATGAAATTTTTCAAAATTTAAATTTTTTTGACTGTTGACTCCATTGATTTCCAAGGAAATTTTATCCATTACTCAGAGATTTTTTAATTAGCGGTTGTGATAAGGCAATAACAACTGAAAATTTTTGAAACTGCTGGCATCAATTGATTTGACATTCAAACAGTGCTTGCTCTTTATTTAATGCATTTGTTAACATTTTCCTACCATTTTGCTCATTTCTTTACCTATTTAAGTCATCTTCACACTTCTTTAATCCACTTTTATCATTCTCTTCATCAATCATCATCTCTCTTCTCAATCTCCTTCAACTTCTCCCATTTTCAACTTTCATCGCACCCAAAAAGCTTACTAAAGTAGAAAAGGGAAGCCAATTGCCCAACCTCAAAGCTCTCCTCCCCTTCATCTAATGAAAGGGATCACTAAAAAAAGAAAAGGAGAGATTTAAAGCTAACTTAAGCAAAATCAACCAACCAAACAAAATTCCATCTACCTTTCTCCTTGAGTTTCTTAACATTAAGGATGAGATTCATGCCTTTCTTTCTAACCATGGCTGGAATGAGTTCATATTTAGAGATGAACAAAGATATGAAAAAGTCATTCAAGAGTTTATGTACACCATAACTCTAAGCTGAAGGGCTAAATCAAAGGCAGGTGTGTATGGGATGGTTTTATTGCTTTTAGGGACCTTTATTTCGTAACCTTCGATCAATTCTCTTCTCTTTTTAGCTTTCAAATTGGGGATAACATTCCATTCATTATCTTTGTACTTGACATCACTTATTCATAATTTTAGTCTGAAATTTCTATCGAAACCAAACACGACCGTATAACTTATTTAGTCAAATACATCAAACCCTAACAAATTAACTTCTCCATAGAATCATAACATTTTCCATCAATGCTAAGGGTGATGGAAATAAGAAAGTTTCACAAAAAGACCTAGCATTTCTTTTCTGCCTCACTAAGAACCAACCAATTCAAATAGGGAAATATCTTATGAATCAATTGATTAACATGAGTACAAAACCAAAAAACTAATTTCTTTTCCCTTCTTATATCGCAAACATTTATAAGTTTATGGGAGCTTTGAATGAGGAAAATGAAAAATTCCTCGCCACAAAATACCTCTCCTGCTAAATCTTCCTTGAATTGCCCTACTTGATCAATGCCAAAGCCATCCATCTTGACACATATTTCTACACCTTAGGATCAATTGGGACTAAAAAACAAGAAACTACTCATGCTTGTAAGAGGAAAAGGCCTGTGATTGAGGAAACTAACAAAGAAACCATTACATCTCCTAAGCCAAAAGAAAAGCCTAAATCAAAACCTTCTTGCATCTCTCTCTCTTCAATCAATAAAAAATAGGATAAGTGATGAGGATGCTCAAGAGAAGATTTCTTCTTATCTCTCACCTTCACAGTAATTTAGTGCATCTTCAAGAGAAGGTAAGTGCAACTCCTTGTCATCTTCCTGACTTTAAGGAATTTGAAGATACCCAAGAGGAAGAAAAAGTCCAAGAAAAGCAAGGAGATGAGGCATAAGAAGGAGGAGATAAAGAAGTTGGAGTTAGTGATTACAATGATGATATATCTTCTACTTTCTAGTTTTATACTTAGGGTTGTAATCCTTTTCTATTTATATTCTTTTCATTTCTTGTGTTTGGCCCAAGTATGGGATCACACATCTTTTGTTTGACTTGTACTTTGTTTAATATAATCTATGTTTGAAGTTTGTTCCCTCTATTATTTCTCAATGTTATTTTTGGTTCCATAATTCTACTTTTCCTTATAATTATAATTGTCCTCTCTTTTTGATCTTGACAAAGGGGGAAAGTGAATTTGCATGTTATTAATTAAGGGGCAGTATGAATTGAGGGGGAGCATTTCAAGTGCTTAATTGCATTTCAATAAGTTTAAACTATTTGACATTGTTAACCATCTCAAGTTCACATTTATACTTTCTTTATCCCATGCAAAATCAATCTAAGTTGTTAAAATAAAAAAAAAAGGGTGTGGGGAGGGGGAAGGGGGATTGTTGGACTATGTTGGTCAAACCTAAGTAAAAACTTTCTTTTGATCTCAATAATGTAGATTGATATGTTATAACATCAATTTCAAGTGCTTGATTTCATAGATTTTTAGATATATTTGCATTGAAAGTTGAATAGAGGTCTAAGTCTCAAAGATTACAAGTGGTATCCTAATTGATGGTCATGAATTGGGATATTAGGGTCGCTATCTTGCAAAAGGATGAACTAACTTGAAATAAATAGGTTCATGATGTATATCATATTGATCATTGCAACTATGAATTTTGTATTTGCTTGGAGGGAATCAAATCCTCAACCAGATTATGCAAAGTGCCTTAAGGAATAGTTAGAAGATCAAAATTCGTGAGCGTGAAATATTGGTCGAGACAGTGAATTGTTGAAGCAACATTTCCATGACAAATAAAAGAATTAGTGGTGACAATCACATCCAATAAAAGTAAAATTGCAACAGTGAATTTCGCTTTGGCTTGAGGGACATTACAACTATTTTTATTAGAGAACTAATGGTTGTGTGCCATGTGGACTAGCCGTTAGATACAAATGAGATTCTCTACCATGAATCAAGGAAATTTAGTGCAATATGAGAAATTACGACCACGAATGGCTAGGAACGACCGCAAAAATTGTTTGACAAGCATTAATACAAGATCTGTCTAGCATACCTTAGAGATTTAGACATAATTTTATATGTAACGTCTTTTTGGTGGTTGTTGCCTATAAATGCTCCACCAAATAGACTTTAATGGAAGAGAATATCATTCAATATAGCAAAACTCTTGAAATTTTATTTCTTAACCTTTGTACAGTTAATTTATTATTTGTAAGTTGTTGTTTGGTGTGAGCATTAAACATCGTTGGGATTTGGGTTTGAGAGTTAGCCATTATTGTAAAACTCTTGCCTAGGCTAAGTTTGAGCCCGAGAAAATACTTGTAAGGTTATGTGTAAACCTTGAAACACAAAGTGTAAGCTTGTGTGTGAACCACGAAACATAAAGTGTAAACGTTTGGTGTGAGCTTGAGAAACTCCATTTAGTGATAGTGAAATACATAATTAGAAGAATTAGGGAGTGGTTGTAAGGTTTGTTTACACCCGAACCACTATAAAATCTTGTGTCTTATACTTTTCTCCTACTTCTTCTATTTCTTTCTCAATAAACCTTCCTTCCAAATTTTTAAATTTCCCATTAATTCAACCTCCCTTCTCAGTGTTCAAGGGCCAACAAACTTTTCTTTCTTCTTTTCAGCCATGCTGCTACCATTAAAATGAGAGACCATTGATGTTATAGCCACCAACCATGCCATCTACCCACCAACGCCACAACAACAACAACCGTTGGCATTCCCACCATTAGCTTTGTTGGCAAGCCCACCAAACACTCCTCAATCAATGACTATTTCCTCTCGTTGGTGGCCTCCATCAACATCCAAGAATCCTTGATTTTAGAAAGTCCACCCCCCTCTATGTTCCTCCTTAACTTTTAACAAATTTAAAGACCCAATTGCAACATGTAAGAGAAAATATTTTCAAGAAAAAATGGTATAAGCTTCCAAACTAAAATTTAATATGAGTGATGATTTTTTATGCAATAATCTTAAGTTCTATTGAATTCCATGTAGAGTAATCCTTAATAGAATTTGTTATACATATTTTTAGCTAAAGGAATCTTTTAGAAATTAAATTCTTTAGTCTAAAAATTATTTTTTACTTATAAATTCCATTACTTAGCTATATTTGGGAATTTAAAACCAAGAATGACTTTAAGAGAGAATTTTGAAAAATGTTTCTATTTGTTCCGCTTTCATAATAAGGCATATATGCAAAAATATTTCCTTAAGCTAAATAGTCAAAATATAAATTTTTTTGGCATAAGAAATTTTTTAAAAAATTTGGTCCTAGTAATTTTATTTTAACTCTTAAGCTTTTTCACAATGGTGTTTGATGCGAAAAAATCTATTTAAACACTTTTGTTTATGTCTTTATCACTTCATGCAAACTAACCATGTGGCCACCTTAATTTTAGACAATTTCTTGCGCGTATGAAATATATATTTTGTTGGTTTGATGATCTTATTTTCATTGTGTACATGTGGATTTTGTGGACATACATGGTATTTGAATATAATGGTTCAAGATTTTCAAGGATAATCTCATCCTTCATATTGGTTTTTTATGTTCAGTGCACAACTTTTGATCTTTATATGGGTTTGGAATTTTTTATATTTATATGAAAATTTTGGACATATTATTTACTTGAAAATGGTAATGGTAGGCCTAAGATTTTATTCTTTCCCATTTTATTAGACAATTTCATTTCCTTAAGGCTATCAAGCCTTTGGACAAAAGGAATTTTGGTGGAGTTTTGAATTTTATCTTATTATTATACTTTTTAAAGAACCTTTGCCATTCATTTGTCAATTTTGTAGTCATGTGACTATGTTATGCCTATTATGTTGTATTTTGTATTTATATAACTTAATTGTGTGAAAATATGCATTTCCCAAAATTAAGATATGTCTACCTTACTTAATATTTATATCCATGGTAGCTTCCATCATGGACTTTATACCTCAATCTTATAGATCTTTTCATGTTGCTAGTTCTTATGGCTCCAAAAGGAAGAATCCATCAAATTTATCTACTATAAATATTTTTCCATGTATATCCCTCCCTTCTTAAAAGGATTTAGCTATTCACCTATACATATTTCTTCTTGAAATGTAAAGATTATTTCTTTTAGGACCATTAATGTATGTGTTCCTTCAAGGCTTTAACTCTTCTTAGTGCGAGGCAACCTTGTGCATTTTTTGCCCTATAATGGTATAAGAATGGGACTCCACATATGAAAGAGCCACTAAACGTCGTATGTGGGAGGAATAAAGATGGGAGGATCTTTTGCAAAATGACTTATGCATATCATGCACACTTGCATTTATTATTTGATAACCCTTATTTTGCAGCCATCAAAGCTCCATCCAAATCATTGTGGAAGAGAAGGGGCAACTGACTTGCTAGGAAAAATAAGACTCCAAGTCTAAGCCATAAACTTGATTCATTGAGCCAACCATATTGCCAGAGGTCTTGGATATAATGATGGTTGCTTCAACTGCAAGATGGAAAAAAGGATTGCTAATGAGGTAAATAAGCACGTTAATGAAAATTTAAAGAAATTAGAGACTTTGGCCAATTAGACTAACAAAGGGAAAACACCAATGAAGGTGCGCTAATCAGTGATGATTAATGATGATCTATTTGGGATGAAGGAAGGCCATGAAAGTTTGCTTGCCAAGGAAGTGGGAAGTACGACTGCCATTCTGGAGAAACACCTAGAAAGTGAGAAGGAAAGCATTGGGTTTGATAAAAGGGACTTTGCTAATATTGGTACCAAAATAAGAAGAATGTTGGTTAGGAACTTTGCAGACCTCTGAGAGGTAGGTTTGCAAGCCTAGGAGTTAGAATCTGAGATATGAAGGCAGTATGGGAGAAGAAGAGGTGCCTTGTCTCAGCCTCAGACTGAGGGGAACAAGATGGTTAATGTTAATGCAATGAGAGCACCACAACACTTTATAGATTTGGGGATGCCTCTATCTAAGGCATTTGAAAGGTTGTAGAAGAAAGGAGGGCTGAAGCCTTTAGCACTAAGATCATCGCCTAATCCATTACCCAGAGGATATGATGCCAATACTTATTGTGCCTTTCATCAAGGAGTTGGTCACAATACCAATAATTATTACAAATTGAGGTATAAGATTTAAGATCTTATCGATAACAAGACGATCATTATGTAAAATCCCAGAAGGCCTAGCATTAGAGGGAACCCTCTTTCAAACTACCTTAATGTCCCTCCCCCAAATCAAAGGACCTTCATAATAAATTCTAGGTTTCCTAGGAAGTTATTATTGCCACTATTGAGCAGGTTATGACTGAGGGTTTAGCTAGTTACACTATCAATTCGTAGGAAAGCTTAGATGAGGAGGCTAAAGGGGTACGAAGGAGTGGAATGATCTAACTATGAGAGGAGAGTGATGAAGGGAAAGAAAGTGAATGAGCGAGCCATGTGATTCATAATGGGAAGTACTATCCTGACGTAGAAGCTCCTAAGTCGCTAAGAGTTAAAAAAGGGACAGACGAACTTGTTAAGAGGGAAAAAGAGAAAGACAACCCCATAGTGAAATAGTTGAAGAAGGTGCCTACCCAGATCAGTGTATAGGAGTTATTTATCACTTTTCAGAATCATATGAAGGCTATGGTAGAAGCTTTATCTAGTTCAATCATTTCTAGTGAAGTCACATTGAAAATGTTGTTGCACTGGTGACTTATAAGGGCAAAATCAATTTTTCAGATAAGGATATGTCGTTAGAGGGAAGGGATCACAACTTGGCCCTTTTCATCCATACTGAGGTAAAAGGGAGACATACGCCATGTATGATTGTCAATGATGGATCTGGGATTAACATTTAGCCAGCTAAGTTATTGCATAAGTTTAGATTGCTAAAAAGAACTTGCAGGCTTTTGATAGTGTCATTCAGGCCTATATGATAGTAGAAGGCCAACTACAAACATGTTCAAGACTATGGTAAAAATAAGGGTAGTTAGAGCCATAGTGGAGTTTACAGTCTTGAACATTTTGATTACTTTCATGCTTTTGTTAAGGAGGTCATTGTATCACCCTCTCGGTGATATGTCTTCCACTATTCACTAGAAAGTTTAGATTCCTTACAAAGGAGAGACCATGACCATCTGTACCGAGGTGGGTGAAATCATTTCAGCCTTGAGTGTTATTGTTCCATATCTTTGAGGATTTTAAGTTGCCAGAGTTAGAGACAGATAAAAAAGTTAAATCAAAAGTGATGGGGGATTATGAAGAATATGCATTTCCTTCCAGGACAAGGCTTAGGGAAGAATTCTACAGCCATATCAGAATTCCTAAAAATTCCCATTACACTACCAGGAAAGGATTGGGGTACCATGATGAAGGGTTAAAGCAATAAGTGAGAGATTTATGTGGGCCACTGTTAGACTACTTTGTGAAAGAAGGGGAAGCCATTGGAAAACGAGAGCGATGAACCATTCAGAGTGAGAAGTCATTAGGCAATGGCATGAATAAACTTGGGAGGGCTTTTTTCTGGCTAGATATTGGTGAACTAGATTATCAAAATTATTAAAACTCATTAGAAGGGAAGAAAAGTGAGAATAAGAGAAAGAAGAAGGGAAAATAGGCTACAGGAATGGAGAACGGTAAGAAAATAGGCCAATTTGTGGTGTTGTTCTACCCTCAGTCTATATGGCAATGAGATGACAAGAAGAAGATCATTGACGAATAAAGAAAGCAATATGTGTTGGAATAGGACTTTTAGTTCACTTAGAAGATCATGTAAGGAAAGGGTCCGACTTGATAATGTAGAGCGCGCCCTTCGTGGACCTAGAATGGGAGTACACTAGGCCATGCAAATTCACTAAAGTTGCATACATTGAGATAAAGTTGAAGGATATTGAGGGCATGATTGTAAACTCTATTGAAAAAGTAAGTGGAGAGAAAATGAAGAACTTTGTGGTTAAAATTAAGCCTATTGAGACAAATGGTATAACACTTTAGGTAAACTTTGTGAAGATTAAGCTAGGGGATGATTGGATGAAGTAAAGTTTTGAGGAAGATGTCAAGGTCATCACTAGTACAGAAAAAGGGAAAGAGATAGATCCTACTCATAATGTTTATCTTGGAGGTCTAACTAATGAAGTAAAGGGTACAAAAGAGGAAAAGGCTCATGCCAATAAGACTCCAGCCAACCAATTGGATGAAAAAGACTTTCTTACCACCATTGATGTTCTTATTTCTAGTCTCTTTGAGGATGATGGTGCATTTCATTCTATGTTTAAGGTAATGGATGATGAGTTTGCTTACTTGTGTGATGCCTTTCTTGATGGTAGTATGCATAACATGTATTATTTCATAAGCATATTTTGCATTAATTTAATACATACCACTACATTTTAATCTTAGCATATAGGAAAATCTAAAAATATTGCTTATTATTAGTGATGTCATGCGGGAAGAGGGAAGGAAGTTTGAGCAGTTACTCAGAAAATACTATAGGGTTGTTACCTGAACACATGAAGACATGTCATGGCTTGATAAGCAAATTACAAAACATAAGATTCCAACCTACCTTTACATGAAGCTAGTCAAACAAAAGCAGTGAAGGATGATACCTAAGTGGCTTCAGTTGGTTAAAGAATAAGTAACAAAATAATTGAATGCTAAGTTCTTAGAGGTAGTGGATGACCTTGAATGGCTAGCCAACATTTTATCGATACCAAATAAAAATGGAAGAGCAAGGATTTGTGTCAACTACTAATATATTAACAAAGCATGTCCAAAGGATGACTTCCTATTACCACATATTGACGTGTTGTTTGATATAATTGCAACATGTGTTGTGTGTTCTTTCATGGATTGATTCTTGAGGTATAACCAAAATCTCATGGCAATCACAAATAAGGTAAAAACATCATTTATCATAAAATAGGTGATGTACTACTATAAGGTAATGTCATTTGGGCTAAAGAATGCAGGAGCGATGTACCAGCGAACGGTAATAACCTTATTGCATGACTTAATCCATAAAGAATTGGAGGTGTACGTATGTGACATGATGGTCAAGTCAAAAACAAGGGAAGGGCATTTTGAGGCTCTAAAGAAGTTCCTAAAAAGAGTCAGTGAGTATAATTTGAGGCTAAATTTGAAGAAATAAGTGTTTGGAGCTACTCTAGTAAGTTGTCGGGACATATGATAAGTGAGAAAGGCATTGAAATAAAAATCAATAAGATCAAGGCAATTCAAGACATGCTTGCTCCTAGGATAGAAGAGTAAATATGAGGTTTGTAAGGCCATTTGCAGTCTTGCTCCTAGGATAGAAGAGTAAATATGAGGTTTGTAAGGCCATTTGCAGTGTATCGGCTAGTTCATAATAAGATTGACCCCTATCTATGAACCCATTTTCAAGTTACTAAGGCAGAAGCAACCAATAGAATAGAATGGGCAGTGTCAAAAAGGCCTATAAGAAGATAAAAGGCTATCTGACTAACCCATCGGTATTAAAGCCATTGAGGCTAGAGAAACCATTAACTTTGTATTTGATGGTGGAACATAATTTTGTAGGTGTCATACTAGTTCAAGAAGATGAAGTAATAAGCAAGCATGTAGTGTATTACCTCAATAAGAAATTGTTGTTTTCTAAGTAGAAGTACAATCAAGTGGAGAAAATCTATTGGCATTAGTTTAGGCAATAAAGAAGTTGAGGCACTACTTTTTGTTGTATTTAGTGATAATGGTTTCAAATCTTAATCCAATTATGTACTTACATCAGGCTCTTTCTCTTATTCGGAGATTGGCAAAGTGGTTGATCATGTTAATGAATTTGATATTAAGTATGTAGCTAAGGAGGTGATTAAAAGGTGGGCAATTTTAGAATACTTGGCACAATAACTTAGTGAAAAAGGAGAATCTGAGCTTCCCTAGTTCCCAGATGAGGGGTTAGGAGCAATTGAGCACTAGGGATGAAAAGTGTACTTTGATGAAGCCACAAATAAGAAAGGTGCAAGGATAAGGGTGATTATGATTTTACTAGAAGGAGAACTCTTTTTGGTAGCTAAAAAGCTCAACTATAAGGTGACTAATAACATGGCTGAGGATGAAGCATATGCATGGGGGATTGAAATCCTGAAACAAATAAGAGTCAAGGCAGTGGAGGAGTTTGAGGAGTTATTGCTAGTCATTTTATAAGTAACAGAGGTGTAGGAATTAAAAGAAGAACTTTTAGGCTCTTGCTTAGAGCATGTGAAGTGTTTGGTGTAGAGTTTTCAGAGAGTCATATTCCATCATCTACCATGAGAAAAAAATGTGATGGTTGATGCCTTACCCACTTTAGTCTCCATTTGGGATGGGTCAGAAGCAATGCCTATACAACTTCTTATCATACTCTAATCTAGGGTGTCATGCTACAGGGATATAGGTGTAATGAAGGTATCAGTCGAGAATTGCCCTTGGTATTTTAACATACAGAGGCATATGGAAAGTGGTGAATACCCCGAGGAAGCTGAGAAGAAGGATAGAGATTCGATCTGAAGGTTATCTTTGCAATTTATGGTTTATGGTGGTGCAATGTATAAAAAGAGCCCGATTGAGTGCATTTGCAGTGCTTAGTCGAGAAAGAGGCCCATAAAGTCATGAAGGAAGTGCATATAATAGTTTGTGGGCCTCATATGAATGGAAAAGGGTTGGCAAGGAAGATTATGAAACTGGGGAATTACTGGACTATCATAGAGCATGATTGTACTCAGAAAGTTTAGAGTTATCATGAATATCGAGTTCATGGAAGTCTCAGTCATTTGCCACTGCCTGGATTATAGAATTTGACCTCACCTTGGCCTTTCACAACATGGGGCATTGATGTAATCGGAGAAATCATACCAGCTTTTACTAGGGAATGTAAGTACATCATAGTGCCAGTGGATTACTTCTTAAAATAGGTAGACGTTGAAGCTTTCAATAAGCTAGAAGCAAAGTAGATGGCATGATTTGTTAAAAAAACCTCAAATGTTGCCATGGTGTGCGACATCATGTTGTCATTGATAATGGTGTCCATTTCCATGTAGAAAATATAAGGTAGCCCACCATAAGTCGTCACCTTACAGGCCACAGGCTAATAGGTAGTGGAAGTGGCAAATAAGAATGTTAAAAACATCTTTGCCAAAATGGTCAAAACATATAAAGACTAGTATGAAAAGTTACCATTCACCATGTGGGGTCATCGCATTACAACAAGGACATCGACTGGGATGATGCCATACTCTTTGGTGTATAGGATGGATGCAGTACTTCACATTGAATTAGAAGTGAGGTCTTTACAATTCTTAGCTGAATAGAACATTCCAAAGTAGCAATGGGTAAGAAATAGATTTGATGCTCTACTAGATGAAAATAAGTTGAAAGCCCTATATTATGTCTAGTTATACCAAGCCAGAATGGCTCGCGCATTTAACAAGAAAGTCAAAATAAATGCCATAAAGTTTGGTAATATGGTGCTAAAGGGGGTCCATCCACCGGTTAAAGATCCTTGAGAGAAATTTAGGAGGTAAATCGGTGAAATTAGCATATATGAAAGGGAATGAATTCACTGAGCCAATGAACTTAGACTGACTGAAGAAGTATTTTATGTGAGGTATGAGAAAATTAAAGTAGCTCGCTAAGTTGAAAACTCAAAAGGGTGGCTTAGGCAAAAATTAGGGCATAAATAAATGAAGAAAGGAAAAAAAAAAAAAGAGGAAAGCTCGCTAAGCCAAAAACCTAAAAAGGCGATTTAGGCAAATGTTAGGCATAAAATGCATAGGATAAATAAAAGTTGAGAGAGTTCGACTGCCCACTTGGGGATCTTTGACAGGATAGCAGGAATACAATAGAAAAAACAGGGATGAATGAACAAGGAGTTAGTAAGATAAAGGCGTTAAGTAAGATAATTAAATGATCTAGTGTGCTAAGGTTAAAAGCAAAAGTCATGCATTCAATTAATGTGTAAAATCTAAATTGTTCGTGCCAAACACAATATCATTTGAAAGCATGTTTGCATAACTAAAATGAATTAGTCATTCATGCTTTTAAACTAGAAGTAAATATAACACAATTGTTTGAAAAATCACTGTTGATGCCTGTAGCTCTAAAGGTCATGCAGCCATGTTGTGTGATATGCACCATCATCAGGCTAGGGATCCCAGCCAGTGTAGAAGTCTCATATATGATGGCTAGTCCAAGTGGTCTCAACATTGTTTAGGAAATGCTAGGTCAGAAGGCCCTCGGCAAATGAAGGAAGGAAAACCTTGAACTGGGGAGTGCTGAACTGGCAATGTACAAGGGTTGGATCATAGAATGTGCCTGAAGACAATGAAAGAAGAATGACATAATCCCCATAAGTCATTAGGGTAACACACTATAGATTCCACCATGACAACTCAACAGATGTAGGTGACAATGATGTGGGACATCCACTCATTCCACTTAGCCTTGGTAGCAACTGACCTTGACAAATGATGGTTGTAGTAATGTTATGGGTAGTAAAGCCTTGCATCCATGGTTGCGGTAGCCAATAGTTCTAATATCTCTTACAACTATATCCAAAAAAAAAAGAAAAAAAAAAGAGAAAAGAGAAAAGAAAAATGAAATATGCTTATTAGGTTTAAAACCGAAAAAAGGGTAGCTAAAGCAAAAGTGAGCAACCCACTGAATAGAAAACCTGCAAGGGCAATCAAGGTAAAAGTTAGGGCAATAAAAAAACAAATAACAATAATGATAATAAAAAAGAGAAATATAAGAAAATAAGAAAAATGAAAGAAAAAACATCTAGGAGAGGTCATTACAAGCAAAGCACTTACTTAAAGTAACAATAGGCTCCCCATGAAAGAATCACTAACACCAAGGGTCACTTTGTTGAGTCCCACGATGGTCTCTTCTAGAATCATAGGTACAGGAGTCCTTCCTAACTCAGCTCCCTCTAAGAGGGGTAGCATCTATAAATCAATCTCATCATCATCCATCCTCAATAGGTACTCATCTATTAAAATAGTCACTACAATGCGAGCTTGAGCTACTATAGTATGGCCTTTAGAGGTGGAAAGAGTCATAAAGGGGTCATGAGAATCTTCTCCTCACTTAATGTGTATCGGGTACCTCTTTGTAGTGTAGGTCAAATAACTCCACCATCTTTTTGACATGTGAGTAATCCAACTGAGATAGTGTAATTTGGCTTGTAGTCATGACACTATAGTTGAGAATGGCACCAAATTTCTCTAGTAGAGGATGAATTTTGGTATCCCAAAGTGAAAGGTATGGGTAGTAGACTCCCATAAGTCACAAGTTATCTATAAAAAATGAAAAGTTGAGACGAACATGAGAGAGGTAATAGAAAGTGGAAAGAGTCGCCTATAGTATATTAGACCAAACTTGGGGCGAAAGAGACCTTAGAAATGTTCTTGCCATATGTGAGGATTTGGAAGAAGTAAATGAAGAAAGAAAGCTCAAAATGATCTTTCATAGCAAGAAATAGACCCATGGGCTATACAGCCCCTGACCAAGGTTGTATAACCCTTAAGCTAGGCTATACAACCTTTTATAATAGGGCTTTACAGCCTTCGATTTAGGCTGTATATCCCTCCCATTCCATAGAGATAGATTGAATGACCTTTCTTCTAGGTTCCATATTAGAAAAAGTTTGCCTTCTATTTTGTAAAACATGTATATGAAAAAAGCAACAATGCATTTTGAAGATACACAAACAAGGAAAGAGAAATAGATTTTTGTATTTGTAAAATATTGAAGTTAAAAAAAAGTGGAAGAAATGTCACCTTAGTTTGCCCTAACACATCTTCAACAAGCGTAAAAAAAATAGAAAAAGGGCTTTCAAGTCACCCAACAAACTATACAACTGTCTAAAATATATATACCAAATGTACTATATGGAAATGAAGGAAGAAGGAAAAATATCCTAAGTAGCTACTAAAGGAGGAGGATCTCAACATCTCAACTGCCTCCACTTCTATAAGGGGTCGCCTCATAATCCTCAGCCTCACCATCCATATCCACATATATGTTCTCTTAGGCTACCTATGCTAGGTGCTTTATCTCTATTTGTGTCTCTGCTATACACTGATCCTTCTCCCTGAGCTCACAATTCTAGTGTTGGATAGTCTCTTATAAGAAACACGGGGGTTAGGATAAGTAGGACACAAAACACACAGTGGACAAACCATAAACATGCATACATCCATTATTGTGTTATTTTTTGTTTACTAACCGACAGGGAACATGTCTACTGTGCCAGAACCCTCTTCAAGGTGAAGATCAAACCAACTATGGCCTCTGCCTAGACATATGGAATTTGTAAAAGGGAGAAAAGAAAAACATTCTCATATGTATTATTTATAATGCAATTAAAGCATAATGAATACAAGGAAACAAGACATTTACAAGGGTAGTCTCGACTGGCTCAAATGCACAGATAAACCAAGTAAGTTAGAATGACATCTACGACCCAGTCAATGAAGCCATGCAAGACTCCAATAGGTTGTTAGGCATGGAAGATAAAATTCCTACCATTATAGGCTCTATGCCTCTTGGAGCAAATCCACTGTTCCATTTGCAACCCCAAGCAGTAGTCGAGCTGTATCCAGAAGTAGAAGCAGAAGGCCTCAAAATTACCTGAGAGGTCATGCTTCCACTCATGTGTTGTAGGGTAATCCTCTCATGAGGTGCATAGCATGGGAATACATGGATAACCACGTTAGACAAAGGATGGCTCCCAATAAGCACATCGATCATCTGGGACCTATAAGGGATACCTACAGAAGATGGCTCCTCTTTTGGCACATACAACAAAGCTGTGACAAGATCTGTACCTACCAGTTCCCCTGCCCAAAATAAGCTTGCAAGTGGATACTTTGGGATAAGTCACTCATCTAGGTCCCCATGCTAGTAGAATATGCATTCCTCTAATTATCATTGTTGTAGGGAAAGCCCTACCATCAGTCGGCGATCCATAGGAGATGACTTTAGCCTTCACCACCTCCAGTGCCCATGTCACTATAAAGCCTCTCTAGTCGAGACACATCTATAACAAAGACACAAAACCACTATAAATATATTACTAGGTAATGTAATATGTGATCACAACTAACATAATGACATCAATACAAGAGAAATACCTAGTCCAAATATGAGTATGTTCATGTGAGCATGCCTAGTATAGCCATAGGAGACTCCTTATAGCTCATTACACTTCACTGTGCAAAGTGAGGATAGTTATTCACCACATCGTCCTTAGGATCCAACCTTTGCAATAGGCCTAGCTTAATGGCCCATGCCAATTAATAAGCAGTGACGTGAGATCCAAAATGATAAAGCAAGGCTAAGGAACAAAAAGGCAAACGAGATCAATAATACTCATTATCAAGACCTTACAGGGATCACACATGTAGCCCTAGCTTTTTTAGCATTGATCGAGATAAAGGTAGAGGTATACTAATGTCGCAGACCCCCAATCAAAGCAGTACAACAAGCCTAGGTCTTCTAGCACTAGTACTAAACATAACTTTGCCACCCTTGAAGTGTTAGAGAACACATATCCCAGCAAGGCATATAATAAGTTGTAGTGTACGTTTTGGTCAACCACCTTAGTGGGACTATCATCAATGACAACATAAGTGCTAGTCTAAATGCTCAACCTCATTATAGTTTTACTCTCCTTTAATAGGAGAATGCATCCCAAAAAACTCTATAAATAATAGGAGAATGCATCCCAAAAAACTCTATAAATAATCTCTTTAGAGAACTCAAAAATGCATGCAAGAAATAGTTAGCAAAGGGATGCTCATAAACCTCAGCATGTTCAGAAAAGCGAAGTCACTTGGAATGATCATAATCTCGCCACTCAAATGCAGATGAAATATGTGGGTCATATCCATCCATCGCTCCACTAATGCATTCACCATTGAGAAGTCGATCCTTCGAGTCTCGTTAGGAAACGACCATAAAAAGGTTGAGATTCTGATTCCTTCTAGATGGGTCATGATGTGGGGATCTAACGTATGACCTCGTACACTAGTCGGACCATTAGAGACTCCCCCTTTTTAGAAAGAGACGATCCCCCTGAAGAGGAAAAGCAAAAAGGCAATAAAATATATGTATATGGGTCATTTTGCACAATTATAGTAGCTCACAGAACAAGAAGATAGTGAATCCTAATCATTAAGGTTTAAAAAAAATTGTAGTCAATGTTTACAAATAAAGCATTGAAAGATTGGCAAATTGGCATAATAGTTGAATAAATTACCTAAGATCCCATATATGTATTTTAATCTTCCATTGGTTATTCTGCTAATTAATTTTAATAATTCATTATGCATATTACAAAATAAAGTTAAAGGTGCATGCAAATCGAGAAAACAAGCTAATCTAATTGATAAAAAAAATAAATTTTGCTAGAAGTAAAGGGTAAGTGCCTTGGAAGTTATTTCTAAACACCTTTAAGCTAACCTAATGTTCATAGGCAAGAAGTAAATTGAAAGGCAACACTTAAAGCCTACAATGACAAAGTGTACAGAAAATACAAATTAAAAATGACAAAAAGAGAAAAGATACCTACTACTCCCAAGGCGACTCTTGTAAGGTGATGTACAAATTAGAGACCGTCATAGTGTAGTTGGCTAGAGAAAAACCCAAAGGAATCATCTTTGCAGCCACGTTCTTCAGCAGGCTCACCCGCTCAAATCCTTATTGGGATCATAATTGGTCTAGGGCATAAAGAGTCAGAAGATCCTCATCACAAAACTCCTCAACATCAAACATCACATCATTGTGAAACTCATCCATGCCAGTCACTTAAAGAAGTTAAGATAGCCTAGATCATAAAGAAAGGATAAATAGTGCAAATGAGACGAGCTACCCTCGGATGGGCCCCGAGTAAGGCTATACAACCTTGCTAGGCTGAGCTGGCCTCGGCTAAGCCTACCAGGCTTAGCTCTCTTTCCTAGGCCTGGTGAACCCAGCTTCATCCTCAGCTAATTAAGTCTAGCCACCCAAAAGCCTAATCACACCGAAAATTATCAAAATGCTTTGACTCCAAAGAGCCCAATCACACTTAAAAGTACCAAAATGCCCTTGACTCTGTAAAGAGCCCAATCACATCTAAAATTATCAAAATGCCATTTACTCTACAACAAACCCAATCACACCTAAAATTACTAAAATGCCTCTGACTCTCCAAAGAGCCTAATTATGCTAAAATTACTAAAATGCCTTTAAATGATAAAGGTTACCCCTTTTAAGGCCTTATTGATACCTCCAAAATGAAATATTTACTCCCAAAATTAGCAAAATCTAAGGAGACATTTCCTACAGCATCTAGGCCTAGGCCTATTACCTAGAGATGAGAACAGACATTTAGGACAACCAGAACAGTTACGAAGACATAGATTCAATTTTACCAATGCTAGAAGAGCTCTAATCACCTAATGGGTATCCTTGAGCCAGAGTCATCAATTAGAAAGATTGAAGCACCCACAGAGAAATGTAAGAGCCCCAGTGACCATGAAAGGCCGGTTATCCAAAATAAAATGTCAAGTACCTAATAGAGAGCTGCCAAAACTACCTTAGTACCTGCTAAAAAGCTACTGGAGAGCTATTAGAACACTTAATACTTACTAAAGGGCTGGTAAGCAGATCAACCTAATACTTGCCAGAAGGGTTGCGAGAAGGCAAAATTTAACCTTGGTACTTGCTAAAGGGTTACTATAAAGCTTTGTACATGTTAAAGGGCTACTAAGGAGATCAACCCTAGTACTTGCCAGAGGGTTGCTGATCGGTGAAGCTCGACCTTGGTACTTACTATAAGGTTGCCAAGAAACTTAGTAATTTCTCGAGGAGCTGCTAAGAAATTTGTATCCTTTATCTAGTGTTCAAGTTTATAACTAGTGCTTTGTTGTGTCTTATCCAATAGTCGTGCTTTCCTAGCTCCATAATGTTGGGGCAAATTGTAAGCATTAAATTTTTAGGCTTCAGGATGCAAAGCCTAATGATGAAATCATTGAACCAAATCCCTATAATGTAAAAGGGATTTGCCTAAATAAAGGGATAAAAGACCTTAGGAAACTTGAAAAAGTCTAAGACTAAGCCCAAAGACCAAACTCAAACCTATCCCAAGGTTACCAGCCAAGCTTGATGGGTTATATAACCCATCAAGCAAGGTTGTACAACCTAACCCAAGGCTGTACAGCTTCATAAAACCCTAAATCAGGGAACATTCTAGAATTATTGCACCCACACAACATCTATAAATACCCTTTCATTTTGAAGATAAAAGTGGAGGCTTGGAAACCCTAACTAAACTATACCTAAATCAATTCTCATACACATAAAACTAAAACCCAAACCTCATCCCAATTTATCCAAGTTATAACAAGGCCTTTATCTTTGTATTTATGCATTTCCTTAAGCATTTTTTTAGAATATTAAACTTATCATATGCTTATGAGGGTAAATGTATCACTAGAAAATGAGGGTTGTACAACCTTGTTGGTTGGTTGTATAACCCTCTTCTTGGGTTGTACAACCCTTATTTATGGTTGTAGAACCCAAGTTTCCTATAATATAACAATAAATCGACTTCTTCTTTCTTTCAGATTTCTTAATTTTTGGAATTTTTTTTTGGCATGTTTGATGACTCCAATGACCGAATAGGATAAGAACTTATGGCCTAGGACACTTATTCATTTGAAAATGGAGTTTTGGTTAGCTTTCAAAATGGTTTTTTTTTTTTTTTTTTTTTTTTGCTTTTCTTACTTAAAATGCTTATGTGTTTTTCTTGATCCTTTAAACTTATGCTAAGTTGTTGTTTCTATTTTTGCCACTTTCAAGTAATAACCAAGTGAGGAAACTAAGTTGTTTGGTGATCCTTTTCGAGAGCATGATAGTCATGTGAATAGTGTTTGAACCTTTGGCTCTTTAGTTTGATGTGGGCATCCTAACTTTTACAATGTCGGGTTCTACCCAAATTGTTTTATCTCTTTATGAGCAACATAAAGGAGGGCATATGAATATGATACACTATAAATTAGTTACTACATTATTTTTGACAAGTTACCATTTATATATTGTATTTCACTTCTACCTACTTGAAAATTTATCTTTTTCTTAAATTAGATGTCTATGAAGGCTAGAGAGGTTGAGGCCATGACCTTAGATTTAAGTAAGTCATGACTCCAAGATTTGGGGCATGATAGATTAAGTGGCAATCTCTTGTCAAAGTATATCATATGTATTCATCCTAATCTTGCCTTTAATCATATATATTCAAGGTAAAAGGCACATTCATATTTTATAAACCAGACAAGTATGGACTAATTAGTTATGTAACAACACATATTGGAATATCCTTATCCTCATTCATTTGCAATCTCACATGAACATATTCATTACATAAATGATCATTTAGATATGTTTATTTGATAAGAATGATGGTAATATTTGCTCTATTGCATTCGGGGCACTTGAAGATAGATATGATGTTTGCATAGGCGCATAGTAAATTATCATACATGGTATTTATATTATTATATCTTAAATAAAGGTGTTTTGTAACTTACTAAAAATATAAGGAGCATATGGGAATAAGTAGGAGGATATAGTTAATGAACAAAAAAAGAAAATAAACTAAAAGAAAAAATTAAACTTTAATCAATAAAAGCAAGTCAACATGATTTTTTTTACTAAAGTATGAATAAAAATTAAAATTTTTTGCCTTTAGGAGCAGAAAAAAAGAGGAAAAAAAATGAGAAGGGTACAACAAAAGAGAGAGAGCAAAGAAAAAAAAAAGAAAGAAAGGAAAATAAAGAAGAAAAAGTAGAAATAAACTAGCTAGGAAGAAATACTAAGGTTTTCTAGTTTTGACAAAAAGGGTAAGTGGTTTTACCTTGTTTTTATATGAAATATCTCCTCTATGACATATTAAACATGCATGATTAGTAAGAACTATGAAGTAAATTGTAGCTAAAACTCATGTATGAAAAGTTGTCCGAAGAAAAGCATAAACAATAGCAAAACATAAAATTTTATAGCCCTAGAAGGGGAATTAGATGATGTGCAAAACATAAAAGTTATAGAGTTATGCTTCATCTAAATGTTTATAAAATATTATTACTAAATATGTTATTCGTGAAGGGATGTTGCTCTTTGATTTTGACTGAAACAAATGTGGGTAGCTAGTCCTTAACTCAAGTCCCAATGATCTATTTAAGAATTAAGGAAATTGGAACTTTAAATCCCAACTAGACCTCTTAAAAACCTATTTCAAGCAACCTTAGTTATAAAAATTTAAAAGTTGTTAATTCAATAACCTAAATGAACTAAAGCCAATTTAATCCTAGAATTAACTAGTTTGCAAAGTTATTAAAAATCCATTTAACAACCTTACCAAGTACTTTCAAGAACTCAAGAATAGAACAAATCTTATAAGAAATTAAGCTAAAAAACAATTTCTATTCAACTAATAAGCACAAAGTTGAATGGGGGTCTGTTTATAGCCATTACATTGTAAAATTTCCTATTCTAAATAATAGCATTCAAAATCAAATACACTAGTAAACTAAGCTACCAAATTTTGCCATGGAGATATTTTTCCATAAAAAGAACATCTAACTAATCTTATCCTAATAGGATAGTTAAAAGAATAAGGCTAGGAAAAAGACTTAGTACAATTTGGCCATATAGTTTTTTTGGCCTACAAAATAGCTTCTAAAGGTGCATACAAGAAATAAACTTTAACAAATAATCCTAATCTAAAAAGTGTTGTCCCTAGGTGCCCTAGAAAGGGGGAGGGGGGGTGGGGGGGAGGGAGAGGAGGGACTTGAGTATGGCAATGGCAAGAATTAATAGTTAAAACTAAATGATAAAAAGATAAATAATCAAGACACAAGATTTATAAATGTTCGGCACAACCATCCTACATCCTCTCCTCTAGTATTTCCACTAAGGCCTTCATTATCTTGACAACTTAAAGTATTATCAATAACCTTTACAAACATAAGTTTGCGGACACTACCGAGCTTTACAAGTGATAGATTCTTAGGCTCTATCAACCTCTTACAACTAGTTTCACAAATACTACTAAACCTTAACCCAAAGTAGTTTTTAGGTACTACTTTAAACCTTTCACAGGATCTAGTTTTTAAGGTTTCTTTAAACTTAATATAATAATTAAAGAAGGGGGAAACACTTTTTTACTCAAGAAATAAAGACACTAAAAGTACTTCTCATAAAGTAGGCTTAATGTAATTGAGAATGTGAAGAGAGTTTCTGAAAAGCTTATCCTTAAAACTTTAATTTTAAAGAAACTTTTGCAAGCTTTGAATAATCAACTTCTTTTGACTACTAGACCACTCTTTATCCACCTTTTTTTATTAAGAAAAGCTTTCACAATAAAATATCCATTTAACGAAATAATTCTCCATGTATTTGTATTAGAGCGAGTCCTTTTGTATCATGAATAAAGAACTAGTCATTAGAAAAAGAAGATGTCACTTCACTTTATAGTTGTAGACTATTAACGTTTGTTGAGCAATCTCGATGTCCATTGCTAATGCATCAATCATCATTGATTTCATATAAATGTGTGGTTATCAAGCAAAATACACTATCAAAGGCTTATTTTATTTTTTCTTTAATGACTATTGAATAAAAATAATGGTCATTATGTTTAAACTTCAATGCTTGTTGGAGGAGGATCAATGCTTGTTGTTGATTCCTAAAGTCTATAAACTTGATGGTCTAATTTTTTCAAGGTCTGTACAAGTCTTTCAATGGTTGTTAGAAGATTTTCAACATCTGTTAGTAGCACATTCAATGCCTATTGAAATATGAGAATCCATCATTGAATGGTCTAGAGATTATAGCTCAAATAGGGGCAATTATCTAATGCCTATTGGTGAACTTCCAATGCTCGTTGAATGTGGTTAGCACCTGTTAAAATAATAAGTGTGCCTCGATGGGGGTCCAAAGTCTTTAGCTTAATTTAGAGAGCTTTTCAATACCAGTTAAGATGGACCATTACCTATTTTAGATTTTGGAGAGTTTTGCCCAATCTAAGGTACTTTGTCCAATGCCTATTATGAAAATGCAATGTTTATTGAGGGTAAGATTAACGTTTGTTGCAAAGTTCAATGTGCATAGCTACGTTAAAGCAATTGTCTGATGCTTATTAGGAATATGGACAATGTCCGTCGGAAGGTTTAAAAAGCTATACTTAAGTTAAAGTGTTTCTCTAATGCCCATTGTGATATCTTCAATTCTTATTTCTAGGTTCATAATACCTATTGAAAGAAAACAACACTAATTGGATTGTTAAGCTAAGTTTGCCTTAACCTTCACTCTTAAATACTTTGAGTTTTCAACCATGATTTCTTCTTTAATCATCATAGTTCAAGAAGTTGATGTAGTTGAAAGTTCTAACACAAATAACTTAGACAAGAGTTAGCTCTTTAACATGTTTATGATCATCAAAACAATACTTAAAACCTTGAGGTTCAACACTCTCCTACTTCTTGATGATGACAAAGCAATAAGGATACACACATACACACACATATGCACACACACACACACACATTCACACACACACACACACACACACACACACACATACACACACATATATATATATATTAAGGATAATATCTTACTCGCCCTTAATCTATTAAGGTCATGCAAAAGTTACCATGTTTCCCTTTGTTTTTTCTCCTAAGATTTCTCTTAGCATGATTTACTAACCATGATTCATCATTTTGCTCCCCCTTAAGACATGCTCATACTAAATGCACCATTTTATTTCATGTTTCTCCACCTTTGTTATTATCAAAAAGAAGCAAACAATAAATAAAAGATCAAGTAAAATAGCATAAATGAACCATATATTCATTCCAAGGAAACATAAACAATAATGTACTTTACATGGAAAAAATATGTTGTCTAATCATTAAAGAAATAGAAGGAGAAAAAAAAAAAAGAATAACTATGCAGATGACTCATGAGGAGGAGAGGTATGGTTTTGATCTTGAGGTTCTAAGGGTGATTTTGGCTTTTTTAGTTACTTTTGATTCTCAGGCTCTATTGGTAATACAAGTTCTTTAGCCTCTTATAAGGGATCTTGTAGCTTGGAAGAAGTGTCTTTGTGCTCAGATGGAACCATTTGTTGCTATTGTTCACTTGGACTTCCAGTTATAGATTCAATCCTTCCATAATCCAATCAAGGGTCTCGTTCACATCCTTTAGCTCAACTTTAAACTGGTTCACTTAGTGGTGAAGAGAAATGGAAGAGTCCTCGACTCTTTTTACAACAGTTGTGAGTGCTTCTAGCTGCTTTAGCACTATTTGTTTAAAGAGAGAGAGAGATGAAGCTGATGGAGTAGCTGTACTAGTTCCTAGTCCTTCTACTGTTGCAATCCTTAACCTGACAGCTTCTTTAATGTTCTCGTTGTCCTCTTTTTCTTGTCCTTCCTCAAGCACTTTCTTATTCAACCCCATGTTTAATCATTGCAGAATCCCTATGCTTAGTAGCATTTTCTCTCTAATGGGCTCATTGTCAGGCAAGTTCTCCAGCATCAAGTCATAATCCTTAAGCTCTACCTTAATAGGGGGATGGCCTTCACAAACTTTGAAAACTTTGTGATGTAGTAAGCCATTATGAAGCCATTGGGCTTGTCAATTTATCGATACCTTCTCTATAGCAGTAGCCAATGTATGTTTACCTTTTGCTTATTCTTTATAAAATAGAGGCAGAATAAGTCCATCATAATGCAGTTGCCATTTAATTATTCCCTTCCATTTATATTCTAAGTAATGAAGCTTTGGGCAATCCTTAAAGCTTGCTCTTAATCTTTGAAGCCCTGCTATTATTGTTGTTATAATTGATTGTTCCATCAATTATAGACTTTCAAAACTACTTGACATCTACTTTAAAAGTCAGAGGAAGCTCTGTCAAACTAGTATTGGCAGCACCCAAACACCTAGCCAAGTCCTTTGGCCTGATCTTGTACTTCTTACTAAAAAGCCTAAACATGATTGTACCAGCTTCAATATAAACATCACATATATTTGCCAAAACTTCCAAAGTAGTGAGGAATTCCACAGTAAGCTCTAAGTAATAGGGTTCTCTGATGTGGCAAAAATTTTCCCATCCTATTCATACCATCAAATCTACAACTTACTCTGCCAAATTGTATCTTTGCAAATCTTTCCATTCCGAGAATTTTCTACATTTAAGCTATCATTTCAATAGTTTTTGAGCCAAGAGATTTTCTTTTTCATCTTTGAGGTGAAGTTATTGAGTTAGAAGATCAGTTGAAGGCTTTGAACCTGTTTTTAGAGAGTGCTTTATTTCAATGACTTTCTCTTTTCCTTTAGATTTTTATACTATCTTACAATCTTATTTTGTTGTGATTTTAAGTTTGAATGTTCGACACCCCTCTTCTTTTGTTGAGCAATCATAGAAGCAAGATTCTCTTCAATTTTAGAGCTAAAGTTAGTGTATAAAGGTTGAGGGTTCTTCCTAGCAGGTTGTTTGAATCTCTTGGTAGAGTTAGGTTTGGGTGCCATGAGTGATTTGAGGGTTAAGAGAGAGAGAGAGAGAGAGAGAAATGAAGAGAATGTAAGGCAAAAGCAAAAAGTAAAAGTATTTCAAAGATTTAAGGAATTTGAATAGAAGTTTAATAGGTTTCCCTTTTCTTAAAAAAATATGACCATTGGGAATGTTCAACTATTGTTGGACATGACCATTATCTTGGTCTTCCAAGAGTTCTTTAGCCAATGATAGTGGCTGGTTCGTAATGACCATTGGAATGATGACAATGGTTGTTTGGGATACACAACAATTGTTGAGACTAATAAAACCAAAAAGAAAAAAAAATTACAAGTGAATAATAATCATTGTGAGATATTTAATGGTCATTGGCCATGTTACACAAATAAAAACTTAGTTTAAAATAGATTTCTCAATGACACAACCATTTTGAAAGCTTAGCTGATGAATGCTATTAATTAAATTCAACAAAATGAACATGAATTTAACTAATATTTAGATAGTTTTATCAATATCATACACAATTAAAATCTTTAGTTATTGAATCTAAAGACTTTTAATAGTGATCAAATATCATTACAAGCAACTAGGATTACAAATTAATTAAGAAGGAGAAAAACCTTTTTTGAAGTTATTCCAAGGTATTTCCATCAATCATACAAAGTTCTCTTTTGATGAATTATATCATTTCATCACAAAGAGGTTTAATGAAAATATCTACTAATTGATGGTTAGTATCAACAAATTCGAGCACAATATCTTTATTATTAGCATGATCCCCAAGAAAGTGATGTCTAATGTCTATATGCCTACTTCTAAAATGTTGAATGAGATTTTTAGACAAGTTTATAGCCCTAGTGTTATCACACTTGATAACAACTTATTTAACAACATTATAATCATGAAGTTATTATTTCATCCATAGGATTTGGGCACAATATAAGCTAGTTGTTATATACTCAGCTTTAACAATTAATAAAACAATAGAGTTTTACTTTTTGCTACTCCTAAACACTAAACATCAACCAAGTAATTAACATGTGCTTGAAGTGCTCTTTCTATCTAAGGTACACCCAGCAAAATCAGCATTAGAAGATACATTTAATTCAAATGAAAAACTCTTAGGATACCAAAGTCCTAAGTTAAGAGTACCAACTAGATACTTAAATATATGTTTCACAGTATGTAAGTGAGACTTTTTATGATTATATTGATATTTAGCACATAAGCAAACATTAAACATAATATTAGGTCTAGAGGCTGTGAGATAGAGTAAACTACTAATCATACCTCTATATAGCTTTTGGTCCACATTCTTACCATGTTCATCCATGCTTAGCTTGATATTGGTGCTCATAGGAGTTTTATAAGGTTTATTATTGTCCATGCCAAATCTTTTAATTAGTTCTTTTATATATTTGGCTTGTTTGAGAAAGATTCTTTGTTTTCCTTGTTTAATTTGTAATCTAAGGAAGAATTTGAGTTCTCCCATCATGCTCATTTCAAACTCATTCATCATTACTTTAGAAAAATCTTCACATAAGAAACATTAGTAGCATCAAATATGATATCATCTACATATATTTGCACTAGCAATATGTCCCCTTTCTTTTTTTAGAAAAAAGAGTTGTGTCTACCAAACCTTTGGAGAAACCTTTGTTTAATCTCTCATACCATGCTCTTGGGGCTTGCTTCAAGCCATATAAGGCTTTAGTCAATTTGAACACATGATTAGGAAAGCAATTGCTTTCAAAATTAGGATGTCATTCAACATACACTTCCTCATCAATGTAAACATTGAGGAAAACACTTTTGACATCCATTTGATATAACTTGAAATCCATGTGAGATACAGATGCAAGTAGAATTCTAAATGGCTTCAAGTCTAGCAATGAGTACAAAGGTCTCATCAAAGTCAATTCCTTCTTCTTTGATTTTATAGACCTATTTGGTTTTAATAATAGAATGATTATGAAGTCTAAGAACTAAGGTCTACATTTTATTTCTTTTGAATTGGTTGAGTTCTTCTTGCATAGCAAGAACTTAATGTTCATCTCTAATAGCCTCGTCTATGGTCTTAGGCTCAATGAGAGATACAAAAGTAAGATTGGTACATGTATTTCTAAAAGATGATCTAGTTATTACTCGACTTGTTGGATCACTAATGATAAGATTTCTTAGGTGATCTTTCCTAAAAATCTAGTCCCTTTCCAGCTCAGTTTTCTCATCATTAGGAGTAGAAGGAGGTGGAACTTCATTTCTTTCATTCATCATGTCTTGTAGTTTTTTCATATTCTTTCCTTCTTCTTTAATGTTTAGCTCACTCATAAAACCTATAAGATCATCAATATCTTCTTGTTTTCTTAAAGAAGTCGGATCAAATTCATCGAATACAACATGCATAGATTACTCTACAATAAGTGTTCTCTTGTTAAAGACTTTATACTCTTTGCAGGTGGTAGAGTATCCAAGGAAAATTCCTTCATCGAACTTAGAGCCAAACTTGCTAAGGTTGTCATTAATGTTTAGAATAAAACACTTGCAACTAAAAACTTTGACATATGCAATCTTGGGCTTTCTATTGTTCCATAATTCATAGGGAGCTTTCTTCAACAAGGGTCTCACTAAGACTTTGTTTAAGACATAGCATAAAGTGTTTACAGCTTGAACCCAAAAATACTTAGGAAGTTTATACTCATTCAACATGGCTCTAGCCATTGCTTAAAGAGTTCTATTCTTCCTTTCTATCGCACCATTTTATTGTGGTGTTCTAGGAGTTGAGAAGTTATGTGAGATACCATACACATCACAAAAGCTATAAAACTTAGTATTCTCAAACTCTCTTCCATGGACACTCCTCATAAAAGAGATTTTTGAATCTTTTTAGTTTTAAATTCTCTTAGCAAAGGTTTTCAAAGCATCAAAATAAGAATCCTTATAAATGAGGAACAATATCCAAGTATATATAAAGTAATCATCTACTATGACAAATGCATAATGCATGTCTCTCAAGCTAGATACTCTAAGACGGCCAAAAACATCCATGTAAAGCAATTGTAATGGTATAAAAGAACTTACCTTATTCATGGCTTTGAATGAAGATTTAATTTTTTTAGCTTTTTGATATGCTTCACACACTTCTTCCTTTGTAAACTTAATTTTAGGTAGACCTTCAACCAAGTTTCTTCTCTTTAACTTATTGAGGAGTTCCATACTAGCATGTCATTGCCTTCTATGCTAGGTTTTACCTCCATCAACTACGCTTTGCATTATGGCTACCAAGATAATTTAAATCAATCACATAAATATTATGAACTCTTCTACCAATGAACAGAATTTTGTTGTCACTCATCCTTGACACAACATGCTTGTGGCCTAAACATAACTCTAAGACCTTTGTCACACCACTGACTTACACTTAGTAAGTTATGTTTAAGTCCATAAATAAGAAGTGCTTTATTAAGGATAGATGAGTCATCATCCTCACAAATTTTACCTACGCCAATAACTTTGGCTTTGCCATTGTCTCTAAAAGATACATTTTCGAGACCTTCAAACTTTTCCAACTATGTGAAGAACTTTCTTTCTCTTTCATGTGCTTTGAACATCCATAATCAAGATACCACTCTTGTTTTTCAACTTGGGATTTCAAGCACATCGACAAAACAAGGAAGATTATGCCTTAGGTACCCAAACTTTTTTAGGTCCTAAGGGGTTAGCTCTTTCCAACTACTCATCATGCCTTTTAGAATGGCAATGATAGGCAATGTGACCATATATACCACAATAGAAATAATCACCATCAAATATGCCAACAATTTTGGCTTTGCCATTATTTCTAAAAGATACATTTCTAAGACCTTTAACCTTTTTCAACTATGTGAAAAACTTCTTTTCTCTTGTCATGTGCTTTGAACATCCACTATTAAGATACCACTCTTGCTCTCCAACTAGGGATTTCATGCACATTTGAAAAATAAGGAAGATTATGTCTTAGGTACCCAAACCTTCTTGGGTCTTAAAGGGTTAGCTCTTGCCAACTACTCATCATGCCTTCTAGATTAGTAATGATAGGGAATATGGCCATATATACCACAATAGAAACAATCACCATCAAATATGCCAACAATTGTGGCTTTACCATTATTTCCAAAAGATTCATTTCCAAGACCTTTCACCTTTTCCAACTATGTGAAAAACTTGTTTACTCTTGTCATCTACTTTGAACATCCATTATTAAGATACCACTTTTGCTCTCCAACTATGGATTTCAAGCAAATTTGTAAAACAAGGAAGATGATGTCTTAAGTACCCAAACCTTCTTGGGTGTTAGGGAGTTAGCTCTTGCCAACTACTCATCATGCCTTCTAGATTGGTAATGATAGGGAATGTGGCCATATATACCACAATCGAAACAATCACCATCAAATATGCCAACAATTTTAGCTTTTCCATTGTCTCCAAAATATACATTTCCAAGACCTTCGACTTTTTCCAACTGTGTGAAGAACTTTCTTTCTCTTGTCATGTTTTTTGAACATCCACTATCAAGATACAACTCTTGCTCTCCAACTCAGGATTTCAAGCACATCTGTAAAACAAGGAAGATTATGTCTTAAGTACCTAAACCTTCTTGGGTCTCACTAGGTTAGCTTTTGCCAACTACTGATCATGCCTTTTAGATTGGCAATAATAGGCAATGTGGTCATATATACCACAATAGAAATAATCACCATCAAAGTGAACTGATATCCTACCTTTAGGTGGTACATGTATATAATATCTCTTTGACTTGTATCTTTTTTTAGCAATGTGTCTAAGAATATTTCTCATATGAGGAATTACCTTATGTTGTGTGTGTCTATACCCATAATTATACCAATTTTCATATCTTTGCACAACTTGCTTCTTAGGCTTATAAGAGTGATACATGCAGGCATAACTTGATCTATGGAGAGTATTTGTCAATTGTGTGTGATTGTGTTGAGACTTGCCTCTTGAGCTTCATTAGTGGCATTTTTCTTTTTAGAAACTTTTTGCTCCATAACATAGTTATAAACATTATTCTATTTAGCCTTAATAAAGACCATTTTAAAAGATGAAGGAGTCATTGAAGTAGTAGCATTATAACCTAATCCATATTTTATAGATCAACTCCTTTGAGCCTCAAAGATGGAGTGTAACTTTTTATTTCCTGTAGTGAACTTGTTGGGATTTTCCTTTAGTTAAAGATTTTCAACTGTGAGAGACTCTACCTCTTTAGCTAGAGTTTCTTGACTCATAGCACTTTCTTTCAAGCATTTGTTCTCTTTTTAAAGATAAGATGTATTAGACTTAAGGGTCTCATTGCTCATAATGAGTTTGGTTATTATAGAGTACAACTTATCTCTAGAGTAAAAGTCAAAAGGATTTACCTTTTTATCACCATCACTATCATTGTCACTGCTGGAAGTGTGTTCACTTGAGGATTCATTTGACTACTCCTCAGTTGCCATAAGATGGAGGTTAGTTAGCTCCTCTCTTATTTCACCTTCATCAACTTTAGAATCACTAGTGTTATCTCATATAACTTTGTACACTTCACTTCCTTTCTTGGAGGTGCATTTTCTAGAAAGGAGCTTGCTTTTCTTGATCTTAGGATAGTCTAATTTTATATGCCCTTTCTTATTACATCCATAGCAGGTAAGTTGACTCTTGGTGGCTTTCTCCTTGTAGTTTTTTAACTTTTTACCCTTTTATTTGAAAGAAACTTCTTTACTTGGTTGGTGATGAAGGCAAGATGCTCATCTTCACTACTATCTTTATCATTACTAGAAAAGGAAGAAGTTAGTAAGTAAGAAGTATAGGGAGTTTTAGAATGTACCTCTTTGGCTTTTAATGCCAAGACTTTCTTTGTCATCCCTGTGTTTTCATCAAGCTTCTTAAGAGTGATCTTATGAGCCAATATCTTTCCCATAAGCTCATCAAGTGACAAGACTTCCAATTTGTGGGCTTCCTCTATAGTTGTCTTCTTAGCTTCCCACTTATCTTTAAAAAGTGTTCTTAAAATTCTAGTTACCATGTCCTCATTTGTATATGACTTCCTCAAGGTCTTGAGAGTTCCCACAATGTCTATAATCTGTTGTCCATCTCAATAATAGTTTCACTAGTTTGGTATACAAATGTTTCATACATGTATATATGTATTTGTATATGTGTTTATATCTTTTTCTTCTTTACTTCCCTAGTTCCTTCATACTGAGTTTGCAATGTGTCCCATATTTTTGTGGTTGATGTACACATTTGCAGCTGAGCATAGTAAGATTTATGGATAGCATATAAGAAAACATGCATTGCTCTTCTATTATTTAGGTTTACCTTTTTTTATTGAATAGTTCACTCACTTTTTAGCTTAGTTATAAGAACATATCTAACTAGCTTTGTTGGAACTTCTCTTCCATTCTCAATAATGTTGAATAGGTCAATGGTTTCACTATCAAGGAAAATCTTCATATGATTTTTCTAGTAACCATAGTCATCTTTTTTAAAGAATGAAGGCTTGTGGATAGATTGTGATTCTGCATGATATACCATGATCTTTGCTCTATGCACTTAAGCTTTGATGAAAAGAGCTGCTCTGATACCAATTATTATCCTTAGGTGCCCTAAAAAAGGGTTGAATAGGGTAATGGTAAGAATTAATAAATAAAACTAAGTGTTGAAAAGATGAAGAATCAAGACACAAGATTTATAGAGGTTCAACATAACTAGCCTACGTCCTCTCCTCTAGTATTTCCATTAAAGCTTTCACTATCTTGACAGCTTAAGGTGTTATCAATAACCTTTACAAAGGTAAGCTTTTAGGCACTGCCGAGCCTTTACAAGTAATAGATTTTCAAGTTCTATCAATCTCTTACAAGTAGTTTCACAAATACTACTAAACCTTAACCAAAGTAGTTTTTAGGTACTACTTTAAACCTTTCACAAGATCTAGTTTTTAAGATTTTTCAACCTAAGGTTTCCTTAACCTAAATACAATAATTAAAGAAAGATGAAACACTTTTTCACTCAAGCAATAAAGACACTAAAAGTACTTCTCATAAAGTATGCTTAATATGGTTGAGAATGTGAAGAGAGTTTTTGAAAAACTTATCCTTCAAACTCTATTTTTGAAGATAATTTTTGCAATATTTGAATAATCTACTCTATTGATTACTAGATCACTCTTTGTTCACCTTTTTATTGAGAAAAGCTTTCACAATAGAATACTTGCTTAATGGAATAGTTCTTTATGTATTTCTATCAAGAGCAGGTCCTTTTATAACATCAACAAAGAACTAGCCATTAGAAAAAGAAGATGTCACTTCACTTTGCAGCTGTATACTATCAACACCTATTAAGCAATCTTTATGTCCATTGCTAATGCATCAACCATCATTGATTTGACATAAATAGGTGGTTCTTAAGCAAAATACACTCTTAATGTCATTGGCTTTATTGAAACACCCATTAGGATTAGTTGTTAAAGAGAACTTGACTTAAGACTCCTTTGACTATTATAAAGGCTTATTTTCACTTTTCCTTCAACGACCAATGAATAAAAATAATGATCACTACTTTTAAACCTCAATTCCAATTAGATTATGATTAATGCCTATTGTTGATTCTTAGAATCTATGAACTTGGTGCTTTATTTTCTTATACAAGTCCCTCAATAGCTATTGAAAGATTATCAATGCCTGTTGCTAGCATATTCAACTCCTATTAAGATATAAGAGTCCTTTATTGAGGGGTCTAGAGCTTATAGCTCAAACTAGGGCAATTATCCAATGCCTATTGGTGAACTTTCAAAGCCCATTAAATGTGCTTAACACCTGTTGAAATAATAAGTGTGCCTCGTTGGGGGGTTCAGATTCTTTACCTTAATTTAGAGAGCTTATCAAAGTTTGTTGAGATGGACCAATGCCTATTTCAAATTTTGGAGAGTTTTGCTCAATCTAAGGCACTTTGTCTAATGCCTGTTGCGAAAATGCAATACCTGTTAAAGGCAAGATCAACGCCTATTGTGAAGTTCAATATGCATAGCCATGTCAGAGCAACTGTCCAATGCTTGTTGGAAATATGGACAATGTCCATTGGAAGGTCCAAAAAGCTATACTTAAGTTAAAGTGTTTCTCTAACGCTTATTGTGATCTCTTCAATGCTTGTTGTTAGGTCCATAATGCTTATTGGAAGTAAACAATACCTGTTGGTTTGTTAAGCTGAGTTTGCCTTGACCTTCACTCTCTAATACTTTAAGTTTTCAACCGTGATTTCTGCCCTAATCATCATAGTTCAATAAGTTAATGTACCCGAAAGTTCTAACACAAAAAACTTGGATAAGAGTTAGCTCTTTTGACATGTTTGTGATCATCAAAACAAGACTTAACTTGATGTTCAACAAAAAGAAGAAGGAGAATTTGACCAATGAGAAATAATTATGATAATATTAGGAAGACAATACCAACTAAACAAATCTTGATAAATCTTAGACTTTGACTTGGACTTGTTGACCTTATCTTCTTATCCATATTTGTCTTAATCTTATCTTCCCATGTTTTTAGAACACCATCTTCCCATGTCTTTAGAACACCATCTTCCCATAATGTTGAAACTACTATGTTTTGTCTTAATATAAAATCTTTATCTTGTTCTAACATTTAATCCTTATCTTATCGTAAGATGGAATATTTTGCAATCTTTTCACCATTTATTGGGCTTGTTAAATGGTCTCCAAATTAAGCCTTCACATCTTTAATGGATGTATATTGGGCTAGATGAAGATCCTCCAAATGGTTCATATGCCAAACACTATCAAGTTCCAAGCTCTAATCATGATGGTTGCCAAGATTGATGATATTAGTGACTGATTATAAACTTATTGAACCTTACTCAATTTATTAGTTTTTTTTACCTAGAATTTTATGGCCCTAGAAAGGGAATTAGTTGAAGTGCAAAAATTAAAAAAAAAATAGTAGAGTTATACCACATCTAAAGGTTTGAACAATAGTTTTGTTAAATATGTTGTATGTGAAGAGATATCGCTCATTGATTATAGCATATCCTAATGTTGAAACCTTTTTAGTTTGAGATTGTTCATTTATTTTGAAGACCTTATAGGTTGGCTTAGACAAAGTTTAAAACATTAAAAATGTTTCTTTATATATTGTATAGCTACTGGTAAATTACTTTTACAATTATATATGTACATTTTTGAGATATAGCAAGATTGTAAGACTTAATTAAACTATGCTTACATAGAAATAGTCCAAAGTTTAAAAATTTACCATATTTTCTACAAGACCTATATTGACCTAAATTTTAACTATGTTGTATTCTAATATGTCTACTTTAATGAGAAAAAGGAATCAAGTCATTTGGATAAATTTAATTAGAGTTATTATATAGCAAGTCTAGATTACCATAGAAGAATAATAAGCATAAATACTAGACCCACTTGCATGAAACATAACCATAGTTGCATATATCCAATATGCAAACTTATTAAGAAAGCTCGAACTCATATGACCATAGTCTCATCCAGTATGAAACATATTAGGGCCTTTACACATTGATAAAGTCTAAGAGACAGGTTCAAACCTACTATAAAAGGTTGATTGCATCAAAAGTGAGAGCTATAATTGGATTCTACTGTGTATATGTATTATTGAATTATGATATTTTACATGTGAATACAAGTCAAGTGAGAATTATATGATCTTAATGACTATATGTTATATTATTGTGAATGAACACTTGCATATGGAACTAAAAGGATGTTGTGATTGGCTTGTCAAACATTTGCAAATCACTTGGCAAAGGGACTGATATGTCCCATCATTACAAATTTTATTGATCAAATGAAATCATATGAATCACATGTTATATACTGATTAACAAAACCAAATGTCACTTAATTCAAATGACTTTTTAGGAGCAGTATTTGCCTTGTAAGGTCATGAAAAAATCAAATAAACTATTGCATTAACACTTGCACAAGTCGATCTATGTACTTATAATGCATCTTAATGATAATTGTTTGTTTGATTAGGTCGTTAGAATTTTATTATTATTTTTTATTCACTAAGTCATAACTCATCAATTATAATAATTTTTTTTCAAATAGTAAACCATAAGGTGTGGGCATCTTAAAGCATAAAGTTTTATGCATAGTGTAAAGAGAACAGGTCATCGGTTGAGTTCTCACTCTCCCTTTCTTCTTATGTCATGTATATATACCTAAATAGGAATAAGTTTATAGTCACCTATATTACATAGGTTGTACTTAACATATATGTAAATTAAATAAAGTATTGATGTCTTTTTAGTTATGTATGAATGACAAGTTCACCTTTATACATATAAATATTTGGACATATATGTCATACTTAATAAATGAAAATAGGTGTTATCCATATACATATTAAAGCTACATTCACGAAGGCATAATAAATGAACTAATAAAATAGACTTTCAATTTATGCCATAATAATGGAAGACACTATTCTTAATATCATTTTATGAGGGATTTACTAGTCTTAATCTTTATGCTTACATGGTTGTTGATAGGTTTCATGTGTTGCCTTGATATCATGCATATCATATATACATTATACATTCTAAACATACCACATATAATGATTATTATGGACTTCCATTTTAAACTCATTCTCCCTAATTTTTACTCAATTGGTTCTTAATCTCATGCATGTAATTAATCATGCCATTAATAAGTTTGAAGGAAGATTAAAAATATAAACTTACTTATTTAAAAGGATTTATGAAGAATCAAGAGCGATTTGGAACTTGGGTCTTGCGTAGAGAGAAAAAATCTACCTTGCAAACTCACTTAACCCATGCTTCATGATAAAATCAAAGCTTCATTTCATGTTTAAAACATGTTTAATATATGGATATAGGGTTTTAAGGTGTTTGGGATAAAATAAAATAGATTTTGAGAGAGAAAATATAAGGGAGATTGGAAAGAGAAGTAAAAATGATTGAAATTCTTGGTTTTAGGTCAATTATACATAAATAGCCTGTCATGACCATGGTTTGAAAGGGCTTCCTAGTTATAGTGTTGTACCAAGGTTATGTTAAAAACCTTTCAAAAAGTCCTATCTCTTTCATGATATCTCTATAGCTATGGACACATAAACATGGCCATAAATCCCTTAAAACATTTAAATCGGAGATTTTCATGACAAAAAAGACTAGTTCTCATCCACACAAGCTTCATTTATTCTAAACCACTTATAATGACTCTAAAATAAATTTAAACATACTAGGAACACCTAACAAACATACTAATCTTTGCCTCAAAAGTGCATAACACTCAAGGAACCTCTAGTGTATACCTTTAGAAAAAATTAGGTCTTGTACTAGCCAAATAACCTTAAATTATTACTTCAAACAAATTTAAACTCCAACTAGTATCTCAAATTTCTTTAATATGTGATGCTTCATCACTTTAGTACTATGGTAAAAATGGTATATAGTTTTTATTTATGTTTGTAATTAGCTAACTCTTTATACATATCCTCATATTCATCATGGCTTTAAGCAATAAGCTTATCATGCACTTTTTTAATTCTAGAATTCACATCTATTAGAGAATCCTAGCTAGACAAACCCATGAAGAACTAACTAACCCTTAGTATTGTGGATGACATAACCATATCTCTTCAAAATGAATAATTTTCTTTCTACTTTATTTTCTAGTAATTTGTCTTTAATTCGATGTATAATAAATAAATGATTAGAAGTAGATTCAGTAAGATGAACCATATAACTATAAAAAAAAAAAAAATTATTGACCATATGACTCTAAGGTTGATAAGGCATTTGCCTTAATCTTATGTTTGAATGATGTTTTTAATGAAAATAACATGTTGAGAAGTTCTAACCCTATGATTGAGTGTTTGTGCTTGCAATTCATACCATAATTAACATAAGGGTATTATTAACCCTAAAGATGAAGGCAAAGTTACACCTTAACCATAATACTTTATAAGACATGTCTAAGACCATAGAGTTTTGACCACTTTAGATGCTTATAAAAATGGATGTAAAACATCTAAATAAAGAGAGACATTAGAACAAGAAGTCTGAAGAAATTCGATGGTTGAAGTTTCCCTTAAGATGCTTTAAAAAGGAGGCAAACCATCTAAAGATTAAAAAAAAAAAGAAAAGATGAATAAGCCATGTATACTCATGGAACAACCCTGTAAATTACCTTAAGCACTCATAAAATGACTATTTGAACTCATAGAATGGCCCTATGAACACATGGAATGCCTTTATGCATATATAAATTGCTTATTCAATAAATAGAATAACCATTATATAAAAAAAAGTCAATCAAGAAAAGTAGACTAAGTGGAATGATCTAGCTTGTCTTAGAATGACCTAAACAAACAACCCCATTCAATATGAAAAAAAATAATGAAATCTAGATGAAAGAGTTAAACGACCTAGCTTGCCTTAGAAAAGGCTAAACAAATGGTTTTGTTCAAATGAAGAAAAGATAGCAATACAAACAAAAGAGTTAAATGGCCTAACAACTACAGATTGGCCTCAAGGAATAATAGGAAAGCAAATGGTCAAGAGAATAGATTATGCATCAAGCAAATAGCCCATTCATTGTATAAAGGCTAATTTTTCTAAAAGTTGTTAAACTTACTCCTTGTATCCATTAGCTAGTTTTTAGAGATTTCACCTATAAATAGACCACCATATGAACCTTTACCCATGTTAAAGACTTTGTGAAAGCTAATTTTAAGCTTAGGTAAAATGAGTTTTATAAAAATTTATAACTAACCTTGAATTTGTGAATGTAGTCTTTGTTTATACACTAAATTATATTCATAGCCTAGTCTAAAGCCTTAAACACTTATTAAAGGTTCAAACCTTTATAAAGTAACATAGGTTAATATTATGTCTTAGATTAGACATCCCATGGAAGCTAGTAAATCTCCAAGCTTGAAGAGAAGACCCCTGATTTACAATTGATTCAACATGAATCCCTATAAATGACTAAAAAATAATGTCTAAATCTTTATCCATAAATACAAATAAATCCCTAGCTTTATTAACAAAAAGAATAACAAAGTAATTCTTAAATTGTAATATGTATCTAAACATTTCACCCTAAATTAATTAAGTCACACATAGAAAAATTACTATGAATAATGTCTTTTTACCATTATAGTTGAACATAATTTTCCCAATTTCTAATATTTGCAACCTAAGACTTTTAAAATTAAGTAGTCATTAATTTAAACTTATAATTAATATGTTTAAAATTTTATTTTTAAAAGTTTACTATGTTACACTTTGTCAATTGAAATTTTTTTTTTTTAACTTCAGAAAACTTTCATTAAGAAAAGCAATCATTAACAAATACATTGGCAATGAAATTAGGAGGGCTAAGTCACTCCTCAAAACCTAGCATAGAATGTGCAACTTGATCTAGTAGGTGAGCTACACAATTCACAAATCTTTGGATAAAACCAAAATGCACCTACCTGAAGTGCTTTATGAGATCAAAACAGTCTTTAAGAACTAAATGAAAAGTAAAGTGACCATGGGAACCCATCAAACCTTTAACAGCCTAAGCTAAATTAATCTCAACTAAACTCTGATCCACTCACTTATCCTTCAACCATGATGATGCCTCCCTAATGCTAATATCCTTAGCCTTCTTAACATTGAAGTTCCCTGCAAGCACTCCTGCTCTCGTCATTAACATCTTGCCAATCGAATTTTGAACCACACAACTCGTACCTATATCACCAAGGTTGGAAAACATAACAACATTTGCGTTTACCTTTACCCATCCCATATCAAGTTTATACCACATTGACATCCCCTCTTGCAGTTGGAAATTAACAGCATCGATTGTTAGAAGCTTTATCTGAGCATCATACCTTTGTTGGAAACTTTACTTTACCAAACTAAACAATAGATAAGACCCTCTCCTTTGATGCTTTTGTACCCCTTGGTTTTATTAATGCCATGAACTCTAACAAACTATAGCAAACAATGCACCTTACTCAAAGACCCAAGGACGAAAGGCTCATCTAAACCTAATCACCTAACGAGTATGGATTAAGTGGTCAAATATGCAATATGGAGAGCTGCCAAACCTCTTTTGCAATGGCACAATCTAAAGTACATGAACCTAAATTTTAAGAGAAGCTCCACATCCCTTAACAATTAATCATAACTTTAATTCTCCTCAACTTAAAATTAACATTAATGGGAAGCCACCTAACATATATCCTCCATATCAAATTACGAACTTTAAGTAAAACTTTAAGCTACTAGTTCTTAGTCTAAAGCATGTCCTCCCCGTAAAACTTACATTATAAATATCTATAATAGCTACATACATAATATATCTCATTCTTATCATGAATCTAGTACCACTTCTCCCCTATAGCTCATTGAGATAGCAAAATTTCCAAGAATAACTCCTTATCACGCGTATTGAAAAGCTCTATTAAATATCTTCAATTGATCTATGAAAGTCATATGCATCAAGCCAGCAATCTTAGTACCTTCTAAACTAAGGAAAGGCTCAGTTACCACATAACCATTTAGGACAAAAAGCCAAGGCATACCCTACATGTTGACAAACTCACCCAGTACCAATCTAGATCCTACTATCATTTTGAATGACCTTCTAGGCTACCAAGATACTTTGCCATTTATAACTAGGGTTATAACCCAATTTAGCTTTAAAAAAAAAGAATAGTAAGGAAAATATTAAGCCTTCAACGATTTGGCAATTAGTGAATCTAAAGCTACCAATGATCTTTAGGCTTGCTTTCTTAACATAGTGATGTTAAAATCATAATCATGAAGCATCTTAAAGCCTAATCCATCAAACTTCTTAGGGATACAAAGTTTATCCCAAACCTTCCATTTACTCCACTGTGAACTAAATTACTACTTCTCCACCAAACACATTCAACATGCACTCAATCTCCATACATAACTCCTTAGATAGAAAAAAAATTGTGCATAACGCAATTAGGAATAGTTTTAGCAATGATTTTAATAAAGATCTCCTTGCTTATATGAGATAAAGACTTTGTAAACTAACCCTGTATCTATTGCCACACCTTGTCCTTCACAATATGCAAAATTTTCCATTTGTTATATCCTATAATTAATGACAAACCTAAATAACACCCTTGATCAATTATTGTACTCATATCAAGCACCTCATAAATCTTATCTCACACATCAACTAAGACATTATAATTGAAGCTGATAACTTACTTCAAGAAATTAACATATTGACCAAATGCCTTCTCATACAACCTTAACACTTCTTTTACAAATCTACACTTATCCTTCACAACTCTAAAGAAAATATAGCAATCATTTATGAAGAAAAAGGTAACTAATGGAATGAGCAAACCTTGCAATTTTACACCTATGTATATAACCCATTTATTCCTTTTTTCTTTTTTGCAAAAAGGTATTTAGGCCCTTGGAGCACAAGATGAATAAGTATGGAATAGGAGATCCCTTTATCATAATCCATGACTAGGGTGGATAGGACCTATTTCCTTCTTCTCTCGACTGACTAAGTATTGAACTTAGCTAACACGTGCCATAATCTAATCAACTCAAACCTAGTATAAGCCCATTATAAGCATCACTTACTGCAAATAGCCCTACTTGATCTGATCGTATGCTTTAGACATTTCTATTTTCAATGTAAAAATACCCATCTTTCCTAAATTTTTTACTTGAGAAAGGGATTTAATTCAAAAGTAATGATCACATTGTCAATGATATAACATTTAATAATGAATGCACTCTGATTCTTAGATATGACCAGTGGCAGAATACCTATCAATTTATTGGCAAACACTTAAGAGATAACATTACATTACAAAGAGAGATAGGCCTAAGGTCTCCCATTATTTCAAGAATCAATTTCTTAGGAATGAGCACAATGGTGGTTTGATTCAACCACTAGTAAAATCCCACTGATGGAAAACTATTAGCATAACTTTATTATGTCACCACCCACAATAGTCTAAAAGCTTGAGAAAAAATAAACAAGATTCATACCATCCAGCCTTAGGGACTTGTTTGGATGCATTCTAAAAAAGCATATTTGATCTCATCAACACAAACAGGTGACATAAGCATTTTATTCTAGGTAGTCGAAATAGAAAAATCTATATTGGCAAACACCTCACTACTATCACACCCTATGGGCATAAAAACATTAGAGAAGTACTCAAGAGTAACCAGATCAATAACATCTTCCTTATCCTGCCACTACCCATTTCTATCCGTAAGGTGAGGGGTACAATTCCTTTTTCATCTAGATGAAGCAATTGCATAAAAATTTTAAGAATTGAGTCTCCATCATTGAGCCAAAATTGCTTAACTCTCTACCACCATTAATCTTCCTATTGCCTTAGAATGTCAAAATACTTTATATTAGTGTGATTGAGTTTTGCAATACCTACCCTTTCATTACAATTGCGCAAAACCTCTAACTTCTTCTTGCACCTCTTAATTTTTCCTTAAAAACTTTTGAACTAGCTAACCACCATTTCTAGAGAGCTCTAATGCACAAAAACCTAACTTTCTCTAAATACACAACCCCACATTAGCATCCCAACACTGTTGAACTACCCTACGACAATCTCTCTCCTTGAGCCAAACATTTTCAAAATAAAACTTATGAGTTTTTGACACATAGATTAATTTCTTCAAATCTAGAAAAGAGGAAGATGATTTGAAGAGATTATATCTAACACCTAAGCCTATATGCTCCTAAACAAATTAATCTAAGAAGTTGACGCTAAGTCCCTATCAAGTTTCTTTTGGAACCAATTAGTCGATCCTTTAGACCACTCCCATGTAAACTAATGCCTACATAACCCAAATCAATCAAGCCATTATCCTGAATCGCCTCACAAAACCTTAGATTAGCTAACCTAGATACCAAGCCCCTTCATTCTTCTTACAAGGGGTTAAAATGTTATTGAAATCTCTTATGATATTGCATGGGGAGCTAAATGCTTAGGTAAGATTGCATAAGATAGCCCAAGACTCTCATTATCGGCTATGCTTTGAGCAACCATAGAAGCCAATGAAACGCCTGCTACCAATTTGCTCAATACCTAACACCATATTAATGATGTTGGACTATGATGGTTAATCCTAAATCTTAGACCTTTTTGGATCTTGACAAAGGATATTGATCAATCTTAATTTTTCAATTAAGTGTTGTTTTACAGAATTAAGTTAGATTTTCAAGTGGAAGTTGGATGGAGTTCATAATCTTCAAGAAGGCAAAGTTCATCCAAATTCACGGTTAGTGACTTGTACTTCGCAACCGCGACTTAGTTCAAGAACAGGGTGAAACCAAGCCATATGAATTTGAGGGCATCATCTCTGTCATGATTCATCCTAAAATGAGAATGTCAAAGTCATAGATCAATTTGCAGTCCATGTCACATCTCATTCGCGATCGCAAATTTCATTATGACTAAGGAGGGAACCAAGTCCACAACCACAACATG
>CATIWR010198273.1:0-21090 GCA_949677035.1 Omphalea diandra
ATTCATCAACTTCTTTTCTTCTAGAGGGAATGATTCAATTCTGCAAAAACAACACTTATTTGAAACATTAGTGATGATCAATCTACTTTGTCAAGATCAAAAGAGGTTTTAATCATAGGATTGAGTATCCTAGACCAACAAGAGGGAGATATGCTTAAAATATCAAGTAATACTCAAAATTGAAACTTAAGTTGCCTTTTCTTACTCTTTGGCCACTTTTTTCCTTTTTGACCTTACAAAACACAAATATCTTCTGTAAGATCCTTTTACAAGTAAATTAATTAAGAACTCTAACCTTTTAAGAGAATTAAACTATAAAATATATAAAATTAAGCACAAACAAATTTCCCCAAACTTAAAGTCTTGCATATCCTTAAGCAAGAACTAGGCTAATCTACATAAAATCCAATAATTCAAATGATCAAGAATAAGTTCCAAGGTCTTAACGAGAAGTTTATCTTAATGATAACCAAAATTTTCATCACTCAAGCAAATAGGATTATAACAACAATAAGTTCCTAACTAACATATTTTATTTATAATCTTTTATTTATAATCAATTAACATATTAGAGTGTGTGTGTATCTTCGCAACATATTTCATTCAAAATTTCAATTGCACATAACTTAAACAAGATAACCTACCTTTCTCCACTAATTTATATCTTAACAACCTAAGGATCATAAGCTCTTTTAAGCTTATAATGTGAGGCTAGGGGGTAAGGCTATCAAGAAGTGGTCAAGTCTAAAGGTAAGAGACTGATGCTAAAACATGAGTTATATTACAAATTACAATTGAAATAATGAGTGCATCTATCATGCTCATTCCTTGCAAGACTTGAAGAGACATCCATACATGTACATACTTGTTCATAGTAGTTATCAATCTTTCTTTCTTTATTATTTGTTTTTTTGTTTCTTTATTATTTTTTTCTCCTTTTCTTTTTTTTTTTTCCATTTATACTTGTCACACTCAAACTTGAATTGGATTTTATGCTCATAATTTTTCAACTAACAAGCCTTTCTTATAAACTTTATAATTATGCATCCAAGTTACAACTTATACCATTATATAACCATATTCTAATTTCATTTTCTTCATATAGGAGGTAAAAATATATTTAAGTTATATGGTTATAATGAGGGTTATGGGTTCAATAAGAAAAGGCTAATTATACTCACAAGTGATTATTCATTAAAGCCCAAAGGGGTAACAAGGGTTAATGCAAATTATGGTATGGATGGGGGGTCAAATTAGGGGCAATAAAATGCCTATAATCTCTTTAGGATTGCTTAATATAGGATTTCACCTCAAAAGATGGTTTAGGAAGTTTTAGAATATGTAAAAGTATGAACTTACTTAAGTCACGCATAATTGTCCATTTCAATTTCAAAATCCATATTTCACCAAGGTGTGCTCAAATTTGTTATATTGTGATAATTAACCATAAATCAAACATATTAACTAAAACTATGTCATTATCATGAGCAAATTTAATCAATTAATTTGAATAAGTGGTTATCAAATTCATCATTGATTTTTCACCTTTAAACCTTGAAAACCATCCTTAATCATCTGTATTGTCAAATTTTAATGTTCAAAGAACATATTTAGCACATGAAATTCCCTAATCCCCTAAACTTAAATTCATCATTGTCCTTAATAATGTAATGAATGAAAAATAAAAAAGAGGGATAAAGAAGGATTTCCCTAATAGAGGCAAGAAAAAATAAATTTTATAATTAAGACAATCATAGAAACAAAAGTTAGGAGCTTCATTGGAAGGCTAGAGTTCAAGGATAAAAATACAAATAACATAATCATAAGCATAAAAAACAAACAAAAATTCCTTAGGTTTGTGATTTTCTTTCATTAAGATTGGATGCATGCAATTCATAAGACTAATATTCCTTAAATCAATGATGACCAATTCTAAATACTTATTCATTTTCTTGTTCTTAGGTTATGTTATTAAAGATTATAACATATGAGGTATCTTATTCTCCAAAATATGCATAATCATAAAGTTAAGATAATAGGTCTGGCTCTGATTAAAAAGAATGTAAAAGATAGGGAGGTTACTTTGTAACCTTACCATAGTCTAGTGCATCAACAAGGAAGAGAAAAGATGGGTTACTATCATGAATTTCAAAAGGGAAAGTATTATTTACCTTTCATTCCTTAACAATAAAACCCTTTTTCATGTTTATCTATTTAGATTATTCGAGCTCAAAATGCCATCCTTTTTAATGCAAACTTCATGCTAATGCTCTTCTTTTTCATTAATGCTCAAGCATCTCTCATCCTCCATGGGTGGCTTTCCTTGAGATTTTCCTTCCTCAATGAGCTCTTTGTGCTTTTTTAATCTTACAGGAAAAGGTTCAAGAGGCACATAAGGATCAACTTCCTCCTTTAGGGTGTTCTTTTTAAGTAACTTTTGGTTTTTGTCTTCTTTGTTCTGTTTATCCTTATCCTCTTCCACTTTTGAATCTATCTTGTCATCACCCTTTAATATAATCTCCTTGACTTGCTTTATAAGATTAGGCTCAAAGGTGCTAGGTATGTTACTAAGAGATCTAAAGTCTAGGGAATTGGTTATTTGTCCCATTTGAATCTCAAGGTTATAGAAAGATGTTGCCCTAAGCACCAAGAAGGGGGGTTGAATTGGTGTTAAAAAAATTAAAAGTAAGGGATAAAGAAAAGTAGAGAATAAGACACACGATTTATAGTGGTTCGGGTATAATCGACCCTATGTCCATTTCGCAATTCTCTACAATTAGGTGTTCCACTAACTCAGAATGGTGATTCTAAGCTCACACCTAACTTTTACACTTTGTGTTCTCAAGGCTCACACAATAACCTTTACACTTTATGTTTTCAAGGCTCACATAATAACTTTTACACTATGTGTTTTCAAGGCTTACACAACAACCTCACTTTAAGTGTATTCACAGGCTCACACTATAACCTTTCTTACAATTAGTGTTTAATGCTCACACCCAACACTTACAATCACATAAGAAGAGAAGAAAATGAGTAGCAAAAGATTGAGAGCTTTAACACAAGTAATGAATTCTCTAACTTCTTTATTTATCACTATTTGGTAGAGTATTTATACCTCATACCCACCAAAGAGATGTTAGGCTTTAAAGCTCAACAAATCTCCAAGACATGCTAGATAGATTTTGCATTAATTGCATATCAAGCAATATTCGCAATCGGTACTGGTCAATTGCAGCCGTAAAATCCAAATTTCCATATGGGAGCCAAAAATTGCATCACAAAAATCGTTTGTGTCTAACAGTTAGTCCATGCGGTAGCTTTTCATTGGTCCATCAGAAAAATATAGTCATTATATTATAACCACCCATAAAATTGGCTATCGTGATTCTTCTTTGTACAGGGTGCGACTTAGGACATGAATTCTTCTATTTAAAAGACAATTCTTCTTATTGAATCACGGTCACCACTCAAAATGTCGCTCTCATGAATTTTGTTCTCCAACGAATACCTGGGGCACTTGGCATGCTATGATTGTGGACTAGCTTCCCTCTTTAATCACTTTGAAAGTCGCAGTCACTACTAAGGCTTAATGCAAACTGCGAATTTGTCTGTGACTTTAGAACTCCCATCTTTAGATGACTCGCAGCAACGAAGATGCCCGCGAATCCCTCTGGCTAAGTTTCACCCTTAGAGCTAGGTCGCAGTCGCAAATTTTAGACCACTGATCGCGAATTTGGATGAACTTTGCCTTCTAAAAGATTATGCAATCCTTTCAACTTCTAATTGAAATCTAACGTAATTTCGGCAAAACAACACTCAATTGAAAACATTAGGATTGATCAATCTCCTATGTCAAGATCAAAAGAGGTCCAAGGCTTAGGATTAACCATCATAGTCCAATAATCTCCCCCTTTTTGATTTTGACAACCTAAATTGATCCGAAGGAAAAATAATGCAGAAATGTAAAGCTGGAGTGTAATATGATTTAATGAATACTTAAGATGAAATTTGCTAAGTATGGCATTCAATCATTCAAAATGAAATTTCTAAAAATCCTAAGTATGATAGTATGACGGTCTCCTCAGTTTATGCTATTATTTGCAAGTTATTTTCTCTCCCCCTTAGACTTAAATTCTTTCTATCTCTCCCCCTTTGGCAAGAACAAAAAGAGGGTTCATAAGGGAAAAGAATACATACGTAAGTAGTTAAGTAAACATAAAGAGCAAATGCACAAATAAATGAATTAAAGTAAGCATATAACATAGAGTTTCATCAAGGAAACAACTTTATATATATTTAAACTTGGAAACAAGTTGTGTGGGATCACTTTTTTTTTTGTAAAAAAAAAAAAGAAAAATACAAAAGAAATCCTAAATTAGAAAGTAGGAGAATCATCTCCAAAAGAATCTTCATCTTTACCCTGATCTTCGCCTTCAGCCTCATCTCCATCCTTAACATCATTATTACCTTTTCCTTCTTGAGTATCATCAAACTCTGTAAAGTCCAGAAGATGGCAAGGAGGGACTCCCAACTTCTCTTGCAAATCGATCATATCACTATAAAGATGAGAGAGGAACATAAATCTTCTTTTCATCATCCTCATCAACTTATCAAGCTTCTTATTGATGGTTGCAAGGGAGAGTTTTACCTTAGGCTTTGGCTAAAGAGGGATGGATGGAGCTCCTTCTTCAATAACTAGTCTTTTCCTTTTATAAGCTTATGAAGACTCCATTTTCTTTGCTCCAATGGCACTTAGGGTATATGCATAGGTGTCTAGATGAATAGCATTGGCATTGATAAGGTAAGTGAGATCAAGAAAGTTTTATGAATGAAGGAGTTTCTTGGTGAGAAATTTCTCATTTTCCTCATCAAGTGCTCCTATAAAGTGATAAATGGTTATGATTTGTAAAGGTAAAAGGAATTGGCTCTTGGATTTGGTACTCATATGGATCAATTGATCCACAAGATACCATCCGGTTTGAATAGGCTCATTTTTGACAAGGCAGAAAAGAAATGCCAAGTCTTTCTGTGATACTTTCTCATTACCATCACCTCTAGTGTTTACTGAAAATGTGATGATACGATGGAGTATCCAAAGGGGTAGGGTTTTAATGTGTTTGGCTAGGGAGGATCTCAGGTTGTGTTTAGTTTCAATAGATATTTTCGACCAAAATTCAGAGTATATGACATCAAGTGTATAGATTATGAAGGGGATGTTTTCTCCAACTTAAAGATTGAAAAGAGAAGAAAGTTGGTCAAAAGTAATATAAAAAGGATCACCAAAGGCCTAAAATACTAACCTGTATTGCCCCACTTGTGAATTGGCTTTATGACTCAATTGGATCGTGCACATGAATTCCTGCACAATTTCTTCATAACTGGGTTCAACCCGAAAGATGAACTCATTCCAGCCCAAATTAGAAAGGAAAACATGAATCTCAGCGTTGATACCCAAGGTTTCCAGCATAAAGGTAGATGGTATCTTGTTAAGGAGGATGATCTTGGAAGAATTGGCTTTGTATCTTTCTTTCTCCTCCTTGGTGATGCCTTTCATAAGGTGAAGAGCAGGGGGTGCAGAGGGATGAGTCACAACCTTGCCTTTGTCTGCTTTAAAGATTTTCTTTGGAGCCATTACAAGGGATGAAGAGGTTTTATGATTTAAGAGAGATTTGAGAGAGAGAGAGAAATTGATGTCGAAAGTGAAGTGAGGATGTTACTGCTGAAAGGGGTTTTTTATGGCCATTTGAAGTTTCTATAAATGGCTAGAAATGAATTGATGAAGAGATAGAAACATTTGGCAGTCGAATCACATAAATGTCTAAGCAGTTACCCTAATTTGCATTTGTGAATTCATGAGTCGTGATCGTAAATTTCAAAAAATGTGAAAAATGGATAAATTTTCCTTGGGAATACGCATTTCAACAGTAAAAAAAATTTGAATTGTTGACCAAAATACGTGGTAGAGCTAGATTCTTGCAACCGTAATTTGATGTTTAATAGTTAGGTGACTAGAACTTGTAATTCATGACCGTGAAGATATAATAGTGATCGTGAATTATGAGTCATCAAGGATATGAATGAAAAAATAAGTTTTGAACAAATCAAAATTGTGATCCACATGGAAAAAACCATATAGAAAATATAAGACATATAATTAACAAACAACACACATAGCAATCTTACATAAGATTAAAGATTTTCACTTTAGGGAGCTTCCATCAAGCATTCCCAATTCTCTCTTAATGACGTTCAATCTTTCTTCATTGAGAGATTTAGTGAAAATATCTATAAGTTAATGATTTGTGTCAATAAACTCTAACATAACATCACCCTTTTGCACATGATCTCTAAGAAAATGATGTCTAATATTTATAAGTGTTGGATGGGATTCTTAGAAAGATTGATAGCACTAGTGTTATCACATTTAATAGGAATGTGATCAATCACTTAGCCAAAATCCTTCAATTGTTATTTCATCTAAAGAACTTGGGTGCAACAACATATTCGGCTTCTGTAGTGGATAAGGCAACTAATACTTGCTTTTTACTAAACCAAGATACTAGACATTCTTCTATAAATTGGCAAGTTTCAAAAGTGCTTTTTCTATCTAATAAACTACCTACATAATTTGCATCTGAATATCCTATGAGACTAAAGGATGAATCCCTATGATACCATAACCCTAAGTTAATTGTGCCATGCAAATACTTAAAAATTCTATTAACATTATTTAAATGCAACTCTCTACGAAAGGATTGGAACCTAACACACATACAAACACTAAACATGATATCTGGCCTAGAAGAAGTAAGATAAAGTAGAGATTTGATCATACCTCAATATTTTTTTTCATCTACCATCTTATCTGATTCATCTTTGTCTAGCTTGATGGTACCACTCATGACGGTCTTGGCTACTTTCCAACCATCTATGCCAAACTTCTTAAGTATTTTCCTTGTGCACTTGGCTTGATTGATGAAGAGACCTTCTTTGGTTTGCTTGATATGTAGACCGAGAAAGAACTTGAGCTCACCGAGAAAGAACTTGAGCTCTCCCATCATTCTCATTTCAAATTCCCTAGTCATACACTTAGCAAAATCCTCACAAAGAGACTCATTAGTAGCATCAAAAATGATATCATCAACATAGACTTGTACAATTAGTGTATCATGCTTGTGCTTTTTAACAAATAGTGTGGTGTCCACCTTTCCTTTTTCAAAATCATTTTTTAAGAAAAATGCATTAAGCCTTTCATACCAAGCTCTTAGAGCTTGTTTCAATCCATATAAGGCTTTGTTCAATTTAAAACATGATTTAGAAAACAATATGACTCAAAACCAGGAGGTTGTTCAACATAGACTTCCTCCTTAATGATTCCATTCAAAAATGCACTTTTCACGTCCATTTGAAAAAGCTTAAAATTCATGTGGCATGCAAAAGCTAAGAGTATTCTAATGGCCTCTAATATTGCAACCGGGGCAAAAGTCTCCTCATAATTTATGCCTTCCTCTTGGTTGTATCCCTTAGTAACCAATCTAGCTTTATTTATTGTGTAAGACCTTACTCATCTAACTTGTTCCTAAACACCCATTTACATCCTACAATGGAATGTTCTTTAGGCCTAGAGATAAGTTCTCATACCTTGTTTCTCTCAAATTGGTTGAGTTTCTCTTGCATAGTAAGTATCCAACTCTTATCATCAAGAGCCTCATCAATTGATTTTGGCTCAAGTTAAGAAATAAATGTAAGATTATTATCTAAAGGATTAAGTTGAGATCTAGTACTTACACCGTTTGAGGTATCACCAATGATCAAGTCCTTGGGGTGATACTTGGAAAATCTCCAATCTTTGGGTATATCTTGGCTTGGCTCATCTCTTTATTGATGTTGTGGCTCCTCATCTTCCTTTGATGGTTCACCTCATTCCTTGCTTTTATCCTCTTTTCTTATGGTGTCTTCCAATTCCAGCATGTCAAAATCACCTACAAGATCATCAATAAAAACACTTTTCCCAAGATCAAGTTTACTAGATTGATCAAAGACAACATTCATAGATTCTTTAACAACCATAGAGTCTTTGTGGTGGAATAGCCTAAGAATATTCCTTCATTGGTTTTAGAGTCAAATTTCCTAAGATTATCCTTAGTATTTAAAATATAGCACTTACATCCAAATACTTTTAGGTATGAAATCTTGGGTTTTCTACCATTTCATAGCTCATAAGAAGTTTTATTAAGAATGGGTCTTTTGAAAACTCTATTTGCAATGTAACATGAAGTATTAATGGCTTCGACCCAAAAGTAATTCGGTAAAGAATACTCATTGAGCATGGTCCTAGCCATTTCTACTAGTGTTCTATTTTTGCTCTCTATAACACCATTTTGTTTTGGTGTTTTAGGAGTTGAAAAATTATGAAAAACTTCATTCTCTAAACAATAAGTTTCAAAAGACTCATTTTGAAATTCCTTTCCATGGTCACTTCTAATACAAGAAATCAAGTAACCTTTTTCATTTTGAACTATTTTTGCAAAACTCTTAAAAGCTTCAAAAGTATCACTCTTATGAGCTAAAAAGGATACCCAAGTAAACCTAAAGTAGTCATCAACTAGGACTAGTGCAAAATGCTTTCCACTTAAACTAGCACTCTTAGTAGGTCCTATCAAATCCATATGAACTTGTTGAAGTGGTATAGAAGAACTTACAACATTTTTTGCTTTGTAGGAGGCTTGATGTTGCTTCCCCATTTGGCAAGGACCATATGTCTTATCTTTAGTGAAATTTAGCTTGGGAAGGCCTTCCACCAACTTTCCTTTAGATAGGCTTTGAAAAAGATCCATGTTTGCATGTCCAAGCCTTTTATGCCATAACCAAGCTTCATTGCTCAAAGACATAAGACACTTAAAAGATTAGTTAGCGAAATTGTCTAAGTCAATTGAGTAGGTATTGCCTTTCCTTTTCACCCTTGAAAATAACCTCATCATTCACTAAAGTGGTGACTCAACATTCCCTAGGATCAAAGGTGACTTTATTACCTTTGTCACATAATTGACTTACACTTAACAAATTATGTTGTAAGCCACTAACTAATAAAACTTTATCAATTAATGAACAACCATTCTTACTAATGGTTTCAATGCCAATTACCTTACACTTGGCATTGTTACTAAATGTGACATATGTACTTTCTTTTTCCTTCAATGTCATGAATAGCTTTCTATTTTTAGTCATATGCTTGGAACATCGACTATCCATATGCCAATTGCTTGATTTAGTGGCTACCACACTCCCCTACATAACAAATGTGAGTCACCTTTTCTTAGGCACCCAAGCATACTTAAGTCCTAGGAGGTTAGGAATTGAAGGGTCCTCTAATTTGAGATGAGCCTTCCTAATAAAACAATGAATGTTAACATGCCTATATTTCATGCAATAATGGCATTGGAGTTTAGACTTATGAGTCTTTCTCTTATGCACAAATTTAGTATAAGTAGGATGCCTTCTCATACCTTGATTATATGAATGCATGCATCTACATGTATGATAAGAAGTAGCAGGGAATTGTTTATGAGAGTGAGCATGCTTTTTGTACATATAGGCATGCTTAGCTCTTTGAGTCTTGGCTCTTGAGCTTAGGGGAGCCTTCTCTTTGCCCTTAGGCTTAGGAGGCTTAATGCTAGGAGCACTTTTCTTCCCAATTACCTTAATACTTAAGGTTTGAGGTTTTGATGATCTAACAAATGTAGTTTGAGATGATGAGGAGGCTTTATTAAAGCCTAGACCATGTCTAATTAGTGGTGGTCTTTGTGACACAATCAATATGTCTAAGGCTTCCTTTTCTTTGTGGAATTTAGAGATTGAGCTTCTAAGCTCAATGACTTTTCCCTTTAGAGAGTCATTCTCCTTTCTTAATAAAGCCAATGAAGAAGATGATGTAGAAAGAATTTCCATAGATTTTTTGAGCTCATCATCATTTGATGCTCTCAATTCGCTTACAATGTCATTGAGGGATTTATAATAATCCTCTAATTTTTGACACTTTTTCTTATAAGACTTCATTTGTTACTTGTATTTGTCACATCTCATAGTTAGAGCCTCTAAAAGCTCTTCATCTATCTCATCAAATTCGTCTAAATTAGAATGAGAATGGGAAGAAGTACTTACCTCATTTGTAGAATCTTCTTGTGCCATGAAATCAATGTTGGCAACTTCTCCTTCTTCTTCATCTTCTATTGAGCTATCATTCCAAATGGCTGAAAAGATCTTCTTCTTCTCCTTGTCCCATCTTTTCTTCTTCTTTAATTTAGGACAATAGTACTTGATGTGGCCTTGCTTGCCACATTCATAGCAAGTGACTTCATTGGATCTCTCTCTTGGACGAGGAGTTGTCTTCTTGAAGCTTTTTCTTTCTTCTCTTTTTCTAATCAACTCCTTTGTCCTTTTTGAGAGCATTGCTAGCTCCTCTTCTTCCTTGTCAATTTCTCATCACTAGTGGTAATTTCAACCTTTTTTCTCCTTTGTTGAGGATTTGAGTGCTAAGGTTCTTCTTTCTTTTTCTGCTTTATCTCCCTGGCCCCTTAGTTTCCTTATTTGCCCATCTTTTTGTAAGGCCAACTCATGAGTTAAGAGTTTACCTATCAACACATCTGTTGAAACCTTCCCAATCTTCGAATTGAACTCTTGGATGTTGCACACTCTTGCACTGAACTTATCTAAAGGTATAGTTTTAAGAATTTTTATGCTTACCTCATAGTTAGTTAGAGTTCTTCCAAATTTCTTCAAGTTGGTGATAATGGATGGGAGTCTATTCATCATTTCGGTGATGCTTTCATGGTCTTTCATCATGAAGAGCTCTCATTATGTCACGTATATCTCCAAATGACTTTATTTAACCATTATTGTGCCTTCATGGTAGTTCTCAAGAGTCCTCCAAATGGCATGTGATGTTTGGTAATGTTGCACTCTTTCAATCTCTTCTCTAGAGAGAAAGCTTAGAAGAATGGTCATTGCCCTCTTGTTTTTACTATTTGATCTCCTGTGAGCTTTAACCCATTCTTCCCTTAGAATGAGTTCTTCAATTCCATTCACTACTTTAGTGGGTGGCTTCCATTCTTTAACAACCACATCCCAAAGGTCCACCACATTTGTATTAAGATAAATTTTCATCCTATACTTCCATAGTTGGATCCTTCAAAGTGGGGCTTGAGGTGTGAGTGGATTCCCTCTTGTGCCATGAACTTTGCTTACCCAATTAAGGCTAGAATGTGAGACTTGGCTCTAATACCACTTGTTGGCCCTAGACATCAATAAGAGGTGGGGTTTAATTAGTGTAAAAAAAAAAAATTAAAAGTAAGGGATAGAGAAGAGTAGAGAATAAGGCACATGATTTATAGTGGTTCGGGTATAATCGACCCTATATTCACTCCCTAATTCTCTGCAATTGGGTGTTCCACTAACTCAAAATGGTGTTTCTAAGCTCACACAACAACCTTTACACTTTGTGTTTTCAAGGCTCACACAATAACCTTTACACTATGTGTTTTCAAGGCTCACACAATAACCTCTCTTTAAGTGTTTTCACAGGCTCACATTATAACCTTTCTTACAATTAGTGTTTAATGCTCACACCCAACACTTACAATCTCATAAAGAAGAGAAGAAAATTAGTACCAAAAGATTGAGAGCTTTAATACAAGTAATGAATTCTCTAACTTCTTCATTTATCACTATTTGGTGGAGTATTTATACCTCATACCCACCAAAGAGACGTTAGACTTTAAAACTCAACAAATCTCCAAGACATGTTAAGCAGATTTTGCATTAATTGCATGTCAGGCAAGAGTCGTGGTCACTACTAGTCAATCGCGATCGCGAAATCCAAATTTCCCTACGGGAGCCAAAAATTATGGCATAAAAACCCATTTGTGTCTAACGACTAGTCCACGTAATAGCTTCTCATTGGTCTATCAGGAAAATATAGTTGTTGCATTCTAACTGCCCACAAAACTCACGATCGTGATTCTTCATTGTACAAGGCGCAACTCAGGATGCAAATTCTTTTATTTGAAAGACAATTTTCTTCTTTTTGAATCATAGTCGTTAGCTAAAATGTCACCCTTATGAATTTTGTTCTCCAATGGATATCTGAGACACTTGGCATGCTATGATTATGGATTGGCCTCCCTCTTTAATCACTTTGAAAGTCACGGTTGCAACTGAGGCATGACACAGACTGTGAATTCATCTATGACTTTGGCACTCCCATCTTTGGATGAGTCGCGGCAGTGAAGATGCTCGCGAATCCCTCTAGTAAAGTTTCACCCTTTCTTAGAACTAGGTTACAGTCATGAATTTCAGACCACTGACCGTGAATTTGGATGAACTTTGCCTTCTTGAAGATTATGCAATCCTTCCAACTTTCAATTAAAATCTAACTTAATTTTAAAAAAACAACACTTAATTGAAAATATTAGGATTGATCAATTTCCTTTGTCAAGATCAAAAAAGGTCTAAGACTTAGGATTAACCATCCTAGTCCAACAAAAGAAGTGTTGAACCTCAGGTTTTCAAGTCTTGTTTTGATGATTACAAACATGTTAAAGAGAAAATCCTTGTCTAAGATTACTTGTGTTAGAACTTACAGGTATATCAATTTTTTAGACTATGATGATTGGAGAAGGAAGTTTGTTTGAAAACTCAAAATGTTAAAGAGTGAAGCTTAAGGAAAACTCAGTTTAACAGACCAATAATTATTGTCTTTATCCAACATGCGTTGTGGACCTGTCAATGAGCATTGAGGATATCACAATAGGCATGAGAGAAACACCTCAATTTAAGTATAGCCTTTTGGACCTTCTAATGGGTGTTGCCTATATTCCTAACAGGCATTAGACAACTTCTTTGACATGGCCCTACAGATTTAACTTCGCAATGGGTGTTACATTTTTTCAATGATCATTGATCTTACCTCGACAACAATCATTGTACTTTCATAATAAGTGTTGGACAAAGTATTTTGATTGAGCAAAACTATCTAGAATCCAAAACAGGCATTGATCCATCTCAACAGGCATTGGAAAAGCTCTCTAAATTGAGCCAAAGACTTTAAACCTCCCAATGAGGCACACTCAATAACTCAATAGGCATTGAGTACATTTAACGGGCATTATAAGTTCACCAATAAGCATTGGACAAATGCCTTAGTTTAAGCTTTAAGTATTTGACCCCTCAACGAGTGACATTCATATCTCAACAAGCATTGAAGGTGCCGCCATCAGGTGTTGCAATCTATCTAAAAACCATTTAAGGACTTGTATAAATCTTGAAAAATAGAGCATTAAGTTCCTACTTTATGGGAATTGATAATAGGTATTGACCCTCCTCCAATGGGCATTGAAGTTTTAAAGTAACGACCAGTATTTTATCCAATGGTCATTAAAGAAAAAGTGAAATAACCTTTTGTTAAAGTCAAAGCTGAAGCCTCAAGTCAAATTCTTTCTAATAGCTAGTCCCAATGGGTATTTTGATAAAGTCAACGACTATTGAAAGTGCATTTTGCTTGATAACCACCCATTTTTATGAAATCAATGATACTCGATGCTTTAGGAATGGGCATGGGGATGTCTCAATGGGCATTACTTACTCTGAGGTGCAATGTGAAGTGAAAGCTTTCTCTCTATTGGCTAGTTCTTTATTCATGGTATAAAAGAACTCGCTCTCAATAGAAGTATATATAGAATTGTTCCATTAAGCTAGTATTCTATTCTAAAAGCTTTTATCAATCAAAAAGTGAACACAAAGTGATCTAGTAATTAAAAGAAATTGATTATTCAAAACTTGCAAAAGTTATCTTCAAAATAGAGTTTGAAGGACAAGCTTTTTATAATTCTTTTCACATTCTCAACCCTATCAAGCATACCTAGTGTGAAGTGCTTAAGTGTTTCTATTGCTTGAGTGAGAAAGATTTTTCCTCCTTTTTGAAGTGTTGTTTTTAGTTTGAGGGAACCTTAAGTTGGAAAAACTTAAAAACTATATCTTGTGAAAGGTTTAAGGTAGTACTTAGAAATTACTTTGGGTTAGGGTTAGTAGTCTTTGTGATCTACTTATTATTGGTTGATAAAGCCTGAAAATCTATCACTTGTAAAGGCTTGGTAAGTGCCTGAAAACTTACTTGAGTAAAGGTGGTTGATAGCACTTTAAGCTATCAAGATAATGAAGGTTTTAGCAGAGATACCAGAAGAAAGGACATAGGCCAGTTATGTCGAACCTTTATAAATTTTGTCTTGATTCTTCATCTTTTTCACACTTAATTTTAATTATTAATACTTGCCACTACCCTATTCAATCCCCTTTCTAAGGCATCAAAGGACAATAAAAGGAGGAATTATTTTATAGCTTTGCATATAATCTTCCTATGATCTCATATTGGCGTTCTAACCTAGCATCAATTTTGGTGATGAATTTCTCTAATAGGCTTTTTAGGTTAGACTCTTTTTTCTCTAGCGGTTGAAAAGTTGGCAGTTGATGAAAAATAAAGGAAGCTTGAAAATTAGGGTTCAAATAATCATTATTAGTCTAAGAAAAGTTAGGGTGGGTTTGCTAACTAAGGTTATAGGTATTATAGTAAAGATTGTTACGTTATTGAAATTCCCCATAAAACTTTCTCTTTCTTATGCAAAAAGATACCCCTTTTGCATAAACTATGCTTGTATAGCCAATCTCCCCATATGATTCTTATACCACCTATAAGAAATAAGAAGCAAAAATTGCATTATAGGTCATTGAATTTATTTGCTCGGCAAAGATAGATACCATAGCTTGTAATGCCTTGAGCACATCTATGTCATGAAGTCTTAATTATGTGCAAGAAAAAAAAAGAGACAAACTACACAGATAAAAAAAGAAAATTTTAGATAAATATATAAACAATTACTTAGTATTAATGCTATTGATCCCTAACAATGGTGCCAAAAACTTAATGATGTGTATTAGTGTTGTACAAATAACCCCTTAAGCTATAAGGTACAGATTGTTAAGTAATAAAGTGTACATGAGTATGGATATTATTCCCATGAGGATCGCACAATAAGTAATAAGCATCTTATTCCTTGTATTATTTAGAAATCCTAAATAAAAGAATGTTTAAATTAAGAATTAAAACTAAATAAACTATAGACAAAGTAATTGTAAAAAAACAAACAATAGAAGAAGTTAGCTAGGGTTCAACTTTAATTGTTAACCATTTACAGTTTTTAATCTTTCTTTCAATTGACTAATTCATCCAGTATTACTATTGGATCACTTAAGTGATTAATTAATCTCTCTCAAGTATTAATTAATATATAAGAACATGTTAAACTAAAAGTCTCTCAACATAATAGTTAAACATCATATTATTGTCAAACAATGCAAGATCTTAATGATAGTAATAAACTATTAAGGTCTCTCAACACTAATAGATTAAGAGAATCATTGAAGGTTCGTCTCATGAAAAGTAACTCTCGATAATTAATTCACCAAACTCAATATGGTTAGGGCCCTTTAATTAATAAGCATGCATGTTCATAATGATTGCTAACACAATGTTGAATAAAATCAAAAAAACTTGTATTGGAAAACTAAAAGAGTTAAATAAGATCTATTCACACCTTTAGCATAAATAAAATTATCTCATAATGGAAGAAAGAGAAGATGTAATAATAAAACTAATGATATTGGAAGACATGGACTGCAATTCTTCAAGCTTTTGAATGATTACCCTTTTACTCTTTTTTGTTCCTTAGCCTTTACTTGATGGCTTTTTGAATATTTATTTGATGTTTTTTTATGGCTTCTTTTATGCCTTAATTTGTGGAGTTTTGCCTCCTTTTGTAGTGCTCTCGAGGTGTTTACTAAGTAGGAAGCTTGGAAAAGGAAGAGTTTAGAGAGGCTTTACAAATTGCATTTTTTGACTTTCGAGAGGCAAATGTCCATGTTTCTAAGGTGTATGGCCATTTGTTTTTGCAAATCCTTTTGTTATATAAGGTGCATAAGCATGTGGTGGAGGTGCATAACCATGTGGTGGAGGCATACAATCATGCTTTGAGGCCATGGGTCTTGAGAAATTTTGCCTAACTTGATTCTTAGGCACATGATCGTGCAACATGGATGTGTTCATTTTGTTACCCATTTTTTATCTTAAAGATGATAAATTTATTTCAAAACCAGAACATAAAATTTGTTGCCCTTTTGTTAGCTTTCCAATGTTGTTTAAATCACCTCATTTAGAGTTCTTTAAAGGAAGTTATACCCAAAAATATCAAGCAATGCTCAAAACTTAAACTTAGGTTGCCTTTTCTTGCTCTTTTGCCATATGTTCTACTTTTTAACTCTAAAAAATATAGATATGTTCCATAAGATCCTTTTATAGGTTAAATTCAATTAAGAACTCTAACTTTTTAAGAGAATTAAATTATAAAATATATTAAATTATGCACCAAACATTTCTAATATGGAAAGAATGGTTAGAGGATCCTAAAAACCACAAGCCATATGCAAGAAATAATAGATAAATCTAATTAAAGATAGATAACAAAGGACCTAAAACCTATCCAAGTAAAAGAAGCTCAATATATGGGGAAAATTCTTTAGCCAAAGTTTGGAGGTTGAGAAAGGATGTTATGTGCATAAAAATTGCAAAAAATTTATATAAAAGCCTTTATTAAAGCTTAGTGGTTGACAGTTATATGAATGATATAGTTGTCTATATATACTAGTTATTTATTTATAAAAATAAGCTATAAGTCTGTTTAAACATCTTAATGGTTAGTATAGATCATAGTTGTCTATATAGATTTGGTTAGCTATCTATTTAGACAAGTATATGTTTGGACAAATATCTTAATGGTTTGCATAGACAACTGGCTGTAGAGATAAATTTGATTACTTTCTCTCAAGGGATAAAGGAGGCAACAAAAGTGATATGGATATGGAACGATGATAATGCAACATACATCAAAATAAGCACACATAGAATAATAGAAAAAGAAGAAAAGAGGTATAGATACATGCCACAACAACCATTCCTAAAGTTGAAGTAAAAATAGGGCAACCTAAAGCCCAACATCTAGAAAAGCCAAAAGAGGGTGAATAATGCTAGAAAATGTCTAATAAATGTACAAGTATTTCCTATCCTAAGCCAAGAGAATAATGAAAAATAAAAGCATGCCTAGTCCTCACCCTCTTTGATTGCTCCTACTTCTTTAACTACGTTTGCATTGAGCTAGCTCCACTAGAATCTTTCACAACTCCTAGCATCTCTAAGCAACCTCCTCTTAGAACACTATAAAAGTAAAAAGATATCTAAGTGGTTAGGTCACTGTCACACATATGAGCATATATAATCATGCATATATCAACTAATTTATTATCTTTAGTTTATGGAATGCCACATATACATCTTTTTTAGCACCATAATGAGTTCCACCAAGTGCTCAGCCTAAACTCAAGTAACATACACAAAGTGTAACACCAAATTAGCAAGTAAAAAATAATAAAATAATGACATAAAGAATAATAGTAAGAATACATATATTTATGGTACCCTCTAGCATAAGGTATAGGATGATTGGGTCAACTCCAGCATTAATAAGACACCAATCACACTAAAGCGACAAGACTCACACAATATTATTGAAAAATTATCTAACTCAGCAATAATCATTGGCTCTAATAAACAGGCTTTGAATTGCAGCTCTCTTGTAGCTCCCTTGCGTAGGTGACAATTACGATGCTACATAGCCTTTCAACTTGGGCCTTTATCCCCTTGGCTTCATGATATAACATCATTATTTAACCATTATCATAGTGATGAAATGATCAGAGGCACATAGTAGGCATAAGAATAGCACCTATGAATGACTCAACCATCCATTCTTAGTATCTTATCACATTGGACACAAGCTTGTGTATGCCACCTTTATCTTAAGAATATATAGGTAAGAGGATCTTATAACATAAGAAGCTTGTCTAGCCCTTCTCTTCATAAAAAGATGCACTCACTAAGGTGCCACTCTTAAATAAATGGACCCATAAAAGTTGACGCTCGTAAGAATGCCTCTATGTAGCCTCTAACTCCTCATTCTATGTGTTTAGAGATTTAAAGCTTGCCAAGGTGAAACTATAAAATAGAAACAAGCAAAGCATTGCAAGTATTAAATAAGTATTCATATTATGGAAGAACTAACTTTGTGATCATATGTGTATAAATATATACTTGATCCCATTACAGCTTATTCAAACAAGTATGATGAGTCATAATCATCTTTTATGTATGGTGAGCCTCACTCCATTTTTGAAATCTACGATAGTAAAAATCCATGTCTAATACATGGTTGCCACCTATTACTGACCCTAACTAAATAGCCCAAATGTGTCAGAAGAAAAGAAGTAGATGAGTCACGTACATGCAATAAAGGAATAATGAAGAAAAATAAGTTCAAGAATTCATAACTCAAGCACAAGCTGGGCATCATTCATATATTATAGCCCCTGATAGTAGTGATCTAAAAACCTATAAAGATGAGCCATAGTTGTTGAGCCCTAGCTAAAATGACCCGCTAGGCATAAGTCATCCAGCATATAAAGTAAGCAAATCTCTATCATATCCTAGGTATGGAAAGTAAGAAGCCAAACAGGCTATAAAGCAAGAAGTAATATGTGGCCTGGTCCATTACTACATTGGGTGAGTCATCTATGACCATCACCTTAAAAAGCATGCTTAAGCACAAAAAAAGAATTCCTAGCCTTCAATAAGGGGATGATTAGTAGGCCCCAAATATACTTCTTTTGGAGAACTTAGCATAAACCCTAACATCAATATGTAGCAACAAGACTAAAGTCAATGAGGGTAAATGTCACCTTTTCTATTTATGGCAAGCAGAAGGAATATGTAGTGTCCATCCAATGCTCCACTAAGCAATGCATAAAAAAAAGTTATTACTCTTTAGCGGATAAGTCGATGAAGGACAAAAAAATGAAATAGCATTGTTAGCAGAATTCGCTTTTGAACATACTCATAAAGCCCTTAGAACTAAGTTTCAATAGAAGCCATAGATTCACCAACCTTTGTGAAGGTTGTATCACCCTAAAAAATTAAAAAAAAAACAACAACATAAAGGAATAAGTTAGAAAAACTAAGAATACAGTAACAATAAGGTACATATGTTAATAAAGCAATCACAACAATATTATAATCAACAAATTAAAAGACAACATAATAATACAAGTAAGAATTGATACTTGACGTAAGCACAAATTCTAAAAAAAAATAAACAAGATTGAAAAAATCTAAACAATGAGCAATTAAGACATCTAACATGAAAAGCAACAAGTATACATCCTTAGGCCTGATGATAAAAACTAACCAAGATAATTTCTTACAAAAATTGAAAGTGAAAAATAAAGAAAATAAGGAAATAGAAAACAAATAAAGGAAGAAAGACTACCCTCACTAAATGCAGTATCAAAGAGATGAGAAGGCAAATCATACACTAAGAGAATCACCAACCCCAATTCAAAAACTTTTAAAAAGGTCTTCAAGTGGAAAACTCAAGTAGATAAGTTAAATCAAAACTATGATCAGGACATCAATGGTAGAATAAGCCACATTAGAGGTGGCACTAGTAGCAATGAGAACAACAGAAATAAGGGCAATGCCTTATTGCATTTCAGGCCCTAAAAAAATACTAGGAGTCCAGAAAGAGGTTGGGAGAGAAGGCTAATAGAGGAAAAGATAAAATTTAGACAAGTGAAGATAATGAAATGAAATTACGAATGAAGTTATATATATATATTAGAAAGCCATCTATGTTAATAACTCATTTACTATATAAATAATTAAAGGCCCCCTCTACATTTTTAAAGGTCATCTACATAGGTCTTTGTGTTTTTCCTATTAATTATCTATATAAATAAGATATTGTCTATGTAGACAAACTTTAACATATATAAGAAAAAGAGAAGGAAAAAAGAAACCAAAGAAAAGAAATAAAGAAAAGAAAGAAAAGAAAAGAAAAAGAAAAAGAAAAAGAAAAAATAAAAGATTAGAAAGGAGGTAATTACCCCAAGATAGGAGTAGGTGAAAATTTGGAAGTATCTAGCAAATAAAAAGGCATGAAGCCTTTGAAACAAAATATACTTAATTTCTTATTATTTTCCAAAAATGTATAACGTAAGAGGATAAAAGTAACAAAATCAAGAGTAATACGAGAGGGCATGTAACAATCGTATTCATATTTGCTCTGATACTAATAAATGTAATAACAAATTTCATTTTACAGAACTCATATTGCTCTGATACCAATAACTGTAATAACCATGTTCATTTACATAACTCATATCTATTTATATCCACAATCTGTAATGCTACAATCGGTACCTATCAGAGCACTCAACATTCGAGATTTGCCCATCGGCCCCGCGATGTCATACACACCGAGATTTGCACGTCTGCCCTGCGTATGCTTGAGCCCTCTCTGATACCAAAACTGTAACATCTAAATTCATTTGTCAAACCAATAACTATGACATCCATTGTTCTCATTTGTAAATCAACTTTGATATCACAAATTGTAATGTCACAACGTGGCTACAGTTGGTACCTATCAGAGCACTCAACATCCAAGATTTGCCCGCTGGCCCCGCGATGTCATACACACTGGGATTTGCATGTTTGCCCCGCGTGTACTTGAACCCTCTGATACCACCAACTGTAACTATCATCTTCAGTTGCAAATCATGGCATTTCATGTTCAAAAATGCATACACATTATGATTTATTCATCATACATATATAATCCCATATGTATTTAATGTACACATGTGTTAACTAATGTCAAGACCAGTGACCATAACTAGTTCATATCAAATGCATGTACATGACGCAAGGAGAAAGAGTTGGAATTCAGCCGACGACCTGTGTTCCATGTGTCTTTATGCAAGACTTTATGCACCAAAATGTCCAAACTCTATGCTTCAGTATCTGAAAAATAATTGTGATTTGGTGAGTCGCGACTCAGTGAATAAAAACAATAATCAAATTCTCATGGCATA
>CATIWR010198284.1:0-18934 GCA_949677035.1 Omphalea diandra
CTATAAGAAGCATATAATGCTCCATATGCCATGCATCAAAAAATGACAAAAAAGTATAAAACCTTGTAATCTTATTTTTGGTGGCCTAAAATGAAGAATGATGTGGCAGCCTTTATTTCAAAATATTTGACTTGTCAGCATATCAAAATAGAACATCAAGCACCAATTGAAAAATTGAAGCCATTATCAATTCTGGTATGGAAATAAGAATAACCATAGACTTTGTGAATGAGTTACTAACAACTTTGAAGAAGAGTGATGTTATATGGGTGATCATTGACCGACTAACTAAGTTAGCTTACTTTTTTTCTATTTTATGGAATAACTCACTTGAAAACTTGGCCAAGAATTAATGGATGAAATTTTTGGATTACATAGAGTTCTAATGTCCATTGTATTAGATAGAGATCCATAATTTACATCTTAATTTTGGGTTAGTTTGTAATAGCCTTTTGGGTACTAAATTGAGTTTTATATTGCTCTTCATCCTCAGATAGATGGGCGATCAGAAAAGATAATTCAGACACTTAAAGACATGCTTCAAGCTTGTGTGATAGAGTTTAAAGGTGCAAGGGATGAATATATTGCCTTGATTGAGTTTGATTATAATAATCATTATCATTATAGTATACAAATGGAATAACATACAAGAGAAAATGGAATATGAGGTGGGAAATAAAGTGTTCCTTCGAGTTTCATCATGGAAAGGAATAATTTGATTTGGTAAGAAGGGAAAACTAAGTCCTTGATACATAGGGCCATATGAGATCCTAGAAAAAATCAATCCATTCTATTACAGGCTAGAACTACCACTATAGATGGCTTAAATTCATTATGCATTTCATGTGAATATGCTCATAAATTATCAACCCAATCCTAGACATATACTTAGGGATCTAGTTATAAAAATTATGGATGATGTATGTTATGTTGAAGAACTAATGAAAATCATTGTTTATAAGACCAAACATTTAAGAAATTGAGAAATCCCTTTAGTTAAGATGTTATGGAGAAACCACTCACAAGAAAAGGCCACATGGGAAACCAAAGAGAACATGAAATAACAATATCCATATTTGTTTACAGGGATTGAATTTCAATGCTGAAATTCATTATAAAATAGGAAGAAATGTAACATCCCTATCCTCATTCATTAGCATCCTTACATGAATATATTCATTTCATAAATGGTTTACAATCCCCAATGAACATATTCATTAGATAGATGATCATTTAGATATGTGAATTTGATAAGCATGATGATGACATTTGTGCCATTGCATTTAGGGCACTTGAGCATAAATGTGAGGTTTGTATCATTGCATGGTAAATTATCACATGTTATGTGCATGTTATAATATCATAAATAATGAAAATTTTAGAACTTATATGATAGTATAAGGAACATATAAGGATTAGGAGATGGATGGAGGTGATGAAAGAGTGAAGAAAATGGATTAAAAGAGGAAAATTGAACTTTCAAACAATGGTAGTGAGCTGTTATGATTTTATCCTATTATAGTAGGTATACAAATTAAATTTCTCTTCCTTTGATATCAAATTAGAGAGGTAAAAATGTGAGGGGCCACAAAAGAAAGAGAGAGCTAAGGAAGAAAGGAAGGAAGAAAGAAGAAGATGGAGAAGAAGAAGAAGAAGAAGAAGAAGAAGGAAAGGGAGACAAATTAAGCTATATAGGATGGAACCTTAAGCTTTTCTAGTTTTGGCAAAAAAGATAAGTGATTTTATCTTCTTTCCACATGAGATTCCTCCCTCATAACATGTTAAACATGAATAATTTGGAAGAATTATGGAGTAATTTGAGATAGAGCTCATGTATAGACGTTGAAGCTCAAAAGAAAAAAAGAGTTAGTTTTATTAGTTTTGTATTTAGAGTAGATTATCGCACCCACATTTTCATAACCCTAGAAGAGGAATTATGAAAGTTAAAAATATGAAAGTTATATTTTTATGCTTCATCTAAATTCTTGTAAATCAGTTTTGCTTAGTATGGTATGTGTGAAGAGCTATGGCTCTTTCATTAGGTTTAGTCCATAACCTACCAACATCTCCTCAGTATGGCAGTTTTCATAAATTTTGATGTTCTTATGTGTTAATTTAGATAAAGTGAAAAATATGAAACTTCTAAGTATATACATTCTAAATTCTTATAAAACTTTTTTCCTTAATTTGTTGTTTGGAAAGATATTTACCTTTTTTATTATAACTAACCCTGAATTTGATGAAACCTATTTCATTTCTTAATTTTGTTCTCTAAGAATTTGATGGTTGTATAATTGGAATTTGGTGATGTGACAAGCTTAATATTTGTATATTTTATGTCTCATATACATTCTTGTAAAATATTTTCGCCAAATATATTGTGAGTGATGAGATATTGCTCCTTCATCATGACTGATTCTCAACATGTTGAAACTTGCTCACCCTGAGATTTACCATTTATTTTGGTGACCTTTTTTTACTGAATTTGACAATGTGTAAAACATTAAAAATAATCCTTTATGTGTTTTTGTAGCTTTTGGTAAATCATTTTTGCAATTGGATTTGTGCAATTTTAGATATGGCTATGAATGTAAGACCTACTCAAACTGCAATCACTTTGAAATAGGGCAAAGTTAAAAAATTCACCACATTTTTTATAGGCCTTTTATTAACCTAAATTTAGACTATGTTGTGTCATTATTTGTCTTTTTTTGTATAAAAAAAAGAATTGAATCATTTGGATTTAAATATTTAGAGTTATTATCATGAGAGTGGAGCAAGGTAAGGTTGCCATACAAGAATAATAAGCTTAAATACTTGACTCACTTGTATAGAACATAATTATAGTTACATACCATGCATGCAAACTCATTTTGACACTTTATAATGATATATGTATCAAATGTTAGAATCTTAAAACACTGAGGAAGCCCAAGGTTCAAACCTACCATAGTGGTTGGTTGCATCAAAGATGAGTACAATCCATAATTGGATTCTAATGTGTATGTGTGATGATTTTATGATATGGTTGTGTTCTATTATATGTATATGTGATTCAATTGTAACATTTTACGTGTGAGTACAAGTCAAGTGAGAATTATATGATCTTAATAATTACTTTGTATATCATTGAAAATGAACATTTGCATATGGAACTAAAAGGATGTTATGACTGCCTTGTCAAACACTTGCAAATCACTTGGAAAAGGGACCAATATGTCATATTATGTCACATGTTATTGATCAAATGAATTGCATGTTATATGCTGATCAACAAAATCAAATGTCACTTAAATCACATAAATTTTCAAGAGCAGTGTTTGCCTTTCAAGGTCATGAAAAAATTAATTAATCTATTGCATTTGCACTTACATAAGTTAATACTTATACCTATAATGCATCTTAATAATTGATTATTGATTGTGTCATTAGAATCTGATTATTATTTTTATTCACTAAGTCACAATTGACTCGCTAAATCGCAATTATTTTTTAATTAATGAAGCATAAGGTTTGGGCACTTTGTATATAACATCCTCAACCCAAATATTTCAATTTTAATTATGTTATATTTGAATATATGCATCACATGACATAAGCATGACAATAACACTTACATTATTGCATTTAAATATGAATATGTTGTTTGCATAGTGGCATGACAAATTATCATATGTTATGTACATGTTATAATATTTTAAATAATGGTTTTTTTGAAACTTATTAAAAGTATAAGGAGCATATAGGGATTAATAGATGGATAGAGGTAATGAAGGAGTTAAGAAAAGGGACTAAAAGAGGAAAATTGAGCTTCCAACCAATAAAAACAAGCCACTAATAATTTTGTCTTATTAAGGTAGGTATATAAATTAAATTTTTATTCCTTTAGGAGCATATTAGAGAGGCAAAAATGTAAGGAGGTGTAATAGAAGGAATAGAGATAAGAAAGAAACAAAGAAAGGAGAAGAAGAAGAAGAAGAAGAAAAAGAAGAAGAAGAAGAAGAAGAGGAAGAAAAATTGAGTTAACTAGGAAAAATCTTGAGCTTTACTACCTTTAGTGAAAGGTATGTAATTTCATATTTTTTCTCCCATGAAATTTCTCCTCCATTTCATGTAATCATGAGCAAATATTGGGAGTTATACAATAATTGTAGTTAGGATTCATGGGCAGAAGTTGTTGATAGTGAATATGAGCTGAATTCTTTTAATTCTGTTTTCAAAACAGATTGTTGTACCTATGATTTCATAACCCTAGAAGTTGAATTAGGCAAAATTCAAAGCATGGAAGTTGTAGGTTTATGTCTCATCTAAATTGTTGTAAAACAGTTTTTCTAAACAAGTTGTGTGTAAAGAGATATGTTCCTCTGATTGTAATTGGTTATTGTTAAAACCTCCTCAACTCTCAATTCTATTGTCTAATAATTTTATGGGGTTAGAATGAGAACTAGGTAAAGTGAGAAATATGAAATTTATAGAATTATATCTTATCTAAATTACTGTAAAGTAGTTTTGCTTGTTGTTTTGTGTGCTAAGAGATATGGCTACTTGATTGGCGTTGATCCTGAACCTGCTCATGCCTATAAAGTATGAGATTTATCATTTCATTTGAAGACCTCGGAAGCTAAATTTGAGCATGATTGAAACATAAAAAAATGTTCATTTATATGTTAAATAACTAGATATAAATCAGTTTTTCAATTGGACTTCTATGTTTGAGATATGACTAAGTTTACGAGACTGTTTAATGTATAATTGCAGCTAAAATAGGGAAAATTTATAAAATTAACCATAAAATATGTAGTACATTTTTTGGACTGAATTTTTGATATGTTGTACCCATATATGTCTAATTTAATTGAAAAAAAGAATCAGGTCATTTGAATTTGCGAGGCAAAAGTAATTATAGAAATAGCCTACCAAGTTCATGCTATTTTACCAGAGCATATATGCATAACAAGATTAAAATCTTACTTTATCATCATGGATTGATTTGGTGTATTGAAATAGGTCCTCAAGGAATTGAAGATAATATTAGGAATAAGTCAAGACCATCCATGGCTTAATAGCTTGAAGGAGGAGGTAAGGAAATATTTAATGGTACTAAACATGTGATTTGTTAAATGCCATGAACATATACTCAATGGAATGAAATATTGTTTAATGAGATGATATTGATGAATACATTGATGAAAGGATTGTTATACTTTTGAATTATTTATTTTCATAAGACGTTGATAAATTATGACTTGAGAATGAAAGTATGTTGTGATATGATTTGGCAAAGTTTATGGGTGTTGATACTAGTCGTTATATTGCTAAAATTTTGTTAGATTTATAGTTGATTTGTAGAAAGACTAATACTTGATGTTGTTAAACAAGGAACAAAAATCTTATATCTTGTGTTTCAATAATTTATGATAGCATATATGGCAATAACATTTGATAGCATGTGGTAACAATATATGATGGGTTGTGTGGCAACCAAATATGATAGCCCGTGTGGCAACAACATTTGATAGCATGTGTAACAATGATATTTGTAGTCTGTATGTGACAACAACATTTGATAGCCTGTGTGGTAATGATATTTATAGCCTGTATGGCAATGATATTTATAGCTTATATGGCAATAATATACGATAGCTTATGTGGTAATAAACTTTGATAGCACGTGTGGCAATGATATATATAACCTATATGGCAACAATAAATAATAGCCCAGATGCCAATAACATTTGTTAGCCTATATGGCATTAAAGAGTAAAAAATCTTTATTTTGTGCATAAATATGATGATGATTTAATTATATTTAAATGTTTATTGTGTTATTTACGATTGAAGTATCATTATTTGTTTACTTACTGATTATGCAAGCTCATTACTTTGCATTAAATTTTTTCTTTCAGGAAGAGTAGACTAAAGATTACAACTAGTTTGCATTTTGAAGTTGTTGTCTAGTAGTTTGATAAAGGTTGGGCCAGTATGCGTTTTGTTAGTATTTTGGTTTGTTTAGCCATATATATTTTGTTGTAAATAGATACTATATTGTGATACAAGAAACATAGTATACAACATCAATGAAGAAAGGTCTTTTAATGACAATGGATGGCATGAGAGAATTTTAATGATGTTGTGTCACTTTAGTATTCAATGTCTTTTAAATGAGTTAATGCACTTACATTAAGAATGACTAGTAAATGGGATGTCACATTGTAGCATAAAGTTTTGCATATAGACACATGAAGCATAGGTCATCTGCTAGATTTCCACTCTCACTCTCTCTCTCTCCTTGTGTCATATACACATACCTAGTTAAGAATCAACTTATGGTTACTAACATTAAATGAGTTAACATATGTGTACATTAAACACTCATTGAGTTGTGTATGAATTATGAGTTAACTTTTATCCATATGAACTTTTGGACATGATATATCATGTAAATGGGTGTTACAATAACTTGACTAAAATATTAGAAGTGAACCAATGATGCCTAAAGACTGAATACCAATATCTGGGTAGTTTAGGGGTGTCTAACCTCTTCCCTAAGCCGTACCTAATTTTCAAACCCTATCTCTGATGGGGTGAAGATGAAATGGGTCTTCTAATTGACTTAGATTAGGTTCAGATTTTGCCTTCCCTAGATTCTTATCTTAACCAAGGTCGGGTGGTGACTTCATATTTCCTTGGGATGGTAACAATGTACTATCCCACTTTTGGTCCCATAAAGACCTTCATTGTAGATTAGGCTTTAAAATTGTGCAAGGCCTAAATGGATCCCCTGATGGTCCAATCACGTGCCAAACCTTTGTGTTACTACTAAAGTAGAGACCCTCATCCTTTTGATCCCCCATTGGTCGATAAAAGGATAGAGTTACAAGTAAAATTGCACTAGTTCGAGCACAACTACAAAATTTTGATTCATTCACAGTGTGGAATATGACAAAAGTGTGAGAGAAAGGGCACCTTTCTCAAAGACTTAAAAGAATGAATGACCAAGCTCGATTGAAGAGTTTGTATAAGAATTTGATGTCTACACAAATAACTATGTGTCTATATGGATTAAAAACTTTTCTAAGAAACTACCCTAAACTTTTAATAATGGTCTTGAGGTGGGTCTAAGGCTACAAATCTGCATAAAAACATAATGGTATGTATATACACTTGAAATGTTAAGACCTTATTCATGCTCCATAACCTTTCATTTACCTTTATTTGGCTAATATAATTTTAGGATAAAATATTATATAAATAATGCACCATTTCTTCATTCAGTAGGAGGCTAGGAGAACACTCAAATAAATCCTATTAAAATCATTTAAGAAAGGTGGAAGCCTTGAAGAGAACCTAGTTCAATTCTTTCCTACCTTGGTACAATCCATAATCAAAGCAAAGAGAAAACAACACAAAAAAAGGTAGCCTCTAAAGGCATAAGCAACCCCTAAAGCATATTAACTTTGCATTTAAGTTAGTGCTTAAATATGTGCTTTATTTTCTATTATTTCTAAACTATAACTCATGAGAAAAGGTCTGTACAAATATATAGGTTATTTGTACAACATTTTCAAAAGTCAATACAAACACTAGTTGACTATAAAAATATCTCCTTTCTTAAAATCCATATTTTAATTTTCTTATTAGCTACCTTTGAAGGTTGCTCCAAAATTTAAGGTTATTGGTGACTTGTTCCATTCTTTATTTTCTTTTGTATGGGTATGGATTTAGTAGTCTACAAAGGCCTATGGCTCATGAACTAAAGAATTCTTGGTGTTCCTTAATGGATTTTATATTGTTTTCTCCTAATTTTCATAATCTTTTTATTGTTTCGTATAACCTAAGTTCCCCAAATGTTCTTAGGGGCCCGGGTTATGTTTGACTATCATTTTAGCTAGGATGGGACTTACTTTCTCTATAAAAGTTCATGTGAATATTTATACACTCACACACACACACACACACACACACACATTTATATATATATATATATATATATATATATATATATATGCATTATTGAATTATTGAATAAGTCTATATTGTTTCTAGGTTAGTCATGTTGGAAGGGATGTTTGCACTTACATTTCCTCAAAATGTACAAATATACTACGTATAGACTTTTATCTTAAGATTCCATATTATTTCCTCCCTCGGTTATGATACTAACTACTAATTTGTAACAACTAATTTATATTTTATAGATTATTGGAGCTAAGCTTTATAATGACTTTAGTTTTATTATACATGACATTTTGTTATCAAACATTTGTACCCTGCACATGGATGTTTGAATATATATAAATAAATAAATAAATATATATATATATATGTATGTATGTATGTATGTATGTATGTATGTATGTATGTATGTATGTATGTATGAACTTAGGATGATAAATAAGGAATTAGGATAATGGAAATAATAATTAAAAGATAAACTAGAAATTCAGTTAAAGTTCAAGTCCTAGCTTAGGGTGCCTAACACTTTCTCAAGTTGTACCCAACTTATAAACTCGAATCTTGTGATGACGGATAGGGCCTTGAAGACTTTATTTGACCCATCCTTGCCATCGCTTGAGATCCTTCCCTTTTCCTAACTAATGTCAGGTGGCAAATCCAGTGTTCAACGTATGTAGACCTATCAACTTCTGGACCCAAAACCTATAGTCTCCCATTAATTGAGATTAGCATGCTTCTATTTAGGCACTAACAATGCAATATCTCGGTGCATTTGAACCCCCTATTAGTTGAAAAGAGTAAAGTCATACAAGGGATTTCTCTTCGTAAAATGGCCTCTACCCCTAGCTTAAAATAATGAAAGATTCAAGGTCTCCAAAAACAAAAATTTAGGGACCATATATAGGGGTTGCATAATAAAAAATTAATAAAATTTTGACAAAAATTTTCATTGACAACAAAACCAATTTTATTGGTAACAACTAATTATTGACGAAAACCGACATTAGGATTTTGAAGCTAAATAGTTGGTCAGCGATGCTTTAGCAATGGAAATTTCAATTTGTCTACAAAGTTATTAATGAATTTATGATGGTGCATCGGTTAGTAAAGCATTCCAAAAAATCGACAAAATTTTTTACAATTACATTCCATTAGTAAATTAGATGGTGCCATCAAAGAATTAAAAGTTAATATTTTGAATTTAAATAATTTTGTTGGTACATTTTAAATTTATTTTATTTTTCCATCAGTAATTCGTTGATATTATTTTTAGGGATTTTTTTATTATTTTGAATTTCTAAAATATATCTTTTGTTTCATTATATTTTTGTTATTATTTGAGGTTGTTATAGTTTTTCATATATATATATATATATATATTATAAAACTAATCATCTGCTTCATCATCTTGATCAACCAAAAAACTATCAACGACATTGAAGGCATCAAGATTAGAAGTAGGAGGAGGAGGATGAGCAGTAGCAGTAGTGGTGGAAGGATGAGCAGGAGGCAAGACGAATGGTATTACATTTACAGATGAGATGGAAGAGGTATCCCAATCTGTTGGGATTTGACATGTAGTTAATCCTCCATAGGTCGCATCCATGTATCTACAGACTAGACGTATACGTGATAAGATGTGATCATCTCATATACTTGCCTCTCGACCTCGCACTACAAGTTCTCATTAGAAGGCAATGGAGCTGAAGAAGATCTGACACCTGACTCGCCATAGAACTGAGGGGCTTAATCACCCATACCATAGATCCGACCTTTCATCGACTGTCCATTACTAGTAAGAAAACCTCATGCTTGTCCACCTAATGAGGTCATCAAACCCTAGAGCTAGTTGCAACAGTTGCTCACAATGTTAGTTGATATAGTCCTACATTTTGTAAAGTATGAGAGATAATCATAATAATTAATTAAAAAATTTAAAATAAAATCAATAAATTATGACTTACATTAATAATCCTTGATCATGCATCAATGAAGGTCTACATGTCATATTGCTTCATGTGTGTACACACAAAAACATTAAAGGCAAAACCTCTCACCTAGTTCCCAAGCTTGTTATTGAGGTAATGAAAAAAAGAAATTAAAAAAAATCTTAAATAGAAAAATAAACAATAATTATAAATGTGGAATATATTTTCTTACCAGTCATTTGGGATGCTTAGAATGGGGTATAGAATCCCTAATATGCGTAGATGGACTTGAGTCAGGACCTCATTTCTTTGTTCGTCTGTTTAGGCTGGCCTAGTGAGACACGACCTGAGCATGGGAGGGACTCCACTAAGTTTGCCAGTAGTCCCAAGCCTCATCAGGCACCTAGGTCTGCTTGCCCTTATCCTTCAAATCATTAAGCATCCTTATACCTCAAAGCAGTCTTCTTAAAAAAGGTTGTATATATCCAGGCACTAATTGTTTGGTCTCACTGAAACTACTTTTGTACCGATAATAAACACATAAAAAATTAGTAAATAAATAAAACTTATTTTTTAAATATTTATCTTTGAATTATAAACATTACTTTCTTTGAACTCCACTCAATAGAAGGCCTTCACATACTGCAAGACCTTCTTCTAGGTGTAGTCATCCTGATAAATCTTGTACTTGAAGATTTTTTGGCAAGCACATGAGCATCTGTTAAATGAATGCAAACTTCAATGTTATAATTAATATGATAAAAAATAAAAAATACAAAATAACTATTACATACTTTCTGTATTGTGAAGAAATCGAAAGTCATATTTTGGGCATAGAAACTATATACACATCATGGACATAGATGGCCCTCTAGAAGTACTAGTATCCAATGGCGTAGATGGAGTTGGAGGAGGATCAATAGTAAGGGATGGAGTCAAACCTATAGGCAGAGTCGCGTCAATGGTAGTCTAAGCGTCAAAGCTAGTATACTAATGGTGAAAGTGGTGGCAAAGGTGGCCTATGACCACGACTACATCCTTTACCTAATATAACGCATTAGGAAGGCTTACTTGAATTGCTATGTATACAACATGTCATTTGAATGTACATTTAAAATTATATATCTAATGTAATATTTACATAATAAAAGTTTTATTCATAAATGTACATTAACATAATTGAAAATTAAATAAAATGAAATTTTTTACTTTGAAGTATTATACTCTATATAACCTTCAGACATTATATCTTTTAATGATTTAGATTCTTATTGTAGCTTTGTTCTATTGTCAAATTGAATATCTTTATTTTCATCATTCAATTTGATGAGTGACTCACTCAGATCATTTAAAATTTTAAGTGGCTCATCCTTTGTAATTTTTATGAGAGACAAATTATGGTCCATATCCTTTTGAAATAGAGCTTAACACGATGTCTTAAAAACATACAAATGATCTAGCTTTTATTTTGGATAATGCCCACTAATTAGCTTTATCTTGTCATTAACTGGGATAAGGAAGATAATTCACTTGACAAGCTTGCATTGCCAATCTAAAAGGTTCATATTTATTAAACCTATGCTTACTGTTGATTTTGATAGGATTGTAATTTTCATGCACTTTCATTCCAACATTAGGTATTGGATCAAACCATTCACATTTAAGCAAAACAATTCTTTTTATCAAAAGCACATGATACTCCAACTATAACACCTTGATAGTCTACCATAATAGTCATATGCATTTTTATTATAGTTCAAAACCTTAATACTTATTCCACTATTGATTAATGCCCTAGGAATCACATTTTTCAATATGAAACTTGTACCCATTTACAAAGTAAATAGGATGCATAGTCACACTTTGTAATGAACTTTGGGCTAGATATGTAATAAATTGATTTGTGATTACATTTGTTGGATCATTTGTCTATAAAATAAAACAACTCATTATCTACATTGGTTATATAATAATTACTCTAATAATTTATTGTTGTATTATTAGCTAGTGTATATTCACTTATGACTTGAACTAATATTGAAATTCTATCTCTAACCTTTTATTAACATCATCAATGTATATATTAGGGAAAATGTGCTTTAACATATTAGTGTATAAGCTTCGTAAAATTTGTACAATACAATATTAGTATATCATCATTTTCACATGAAAAAATAAAAAAGTTGAATTAGTTTTATTACTTGACATATTTCGATACTTTACGATAGTTAGAAGAATATATGTTTGAGTTGGGTGATATTCTTCGTCAGTCAACATTTTGTTTTTAGGTCTGCCAAATGGTCTACTTGGATGAGATAATATTGAAAAATTCTCTGGCATATTAGATATTTTAGAGTTTCCGCCATCATCATTTTGAGGTATTCTTTTATGCCTTGTATACATATATGGTTTGAAATAATAAGAATAAAATGATGTGGCTTCTTCAACTAAGTATGCATTGCATATAAAACCTTTAACCTAAGTTTATTCTTCACATTATGTTTTAAATGTTGAAGAAATCTACATCATAAACATATGAATAGATTAAAAATGAATGGATTGAAATTGAAAAGGCATGTAGAATGGAAATAATAAATTTGATGTACCCTTTAAAAGGATACATCCGTCTATACTTGCCCCACTAGCTTTTAATGTTCCATTAAATCAAATAAAATTTTAGGGAAATTCCATTCCAACCTATGCAAAATCAAAGCAATGTTAATTTTCAAACATACCATGTCTTCCTCTTTAATTTGCATTGTAGTGAGTTATTTAAAAAACAAAGTCAACTTTGTAAGAGGTTTCCATACTTATGAAGGCAACAACTCATGAAAAGCAATAGAGTATAATTGTTGCATAAACATATGATAATCATGGTAAACAACTTCGGCATGTGCATATCGACGCATAGAGCCATGTTGGATGCATACTTATTTGGAAATCTAATATTTTTGAGTCATTCACATAACAGTTGTTTACGTTACTTATCAAGTGTATATTTTGTCTTCGAATATTTTTCTAGTTGTGTTATCTCGATGTAACTCTGAATGATGATAAAATGACTTTAAGTCTTTTTTAGATTTAACATTATCTTTAGATTTTCCTTTTATATTCATCACCATATTAAAAATATTTTTAAACACATTCTTTCCAATATGCATGACATCCAAATTATGCCTTATTAAATTGGTACTCCAATAAGACAAATCCCAAAATACACTTCATTTCTTCCACCCATATATTATCTATTTTATTATTTGACCATTAACATCTTTAGACCCAATTAGTTACCTTCATCAATTGTAATTGTCCATTCTTGACCTTATAGGTGAAGTAAGATCTTTCACTATTTGATTCTTCAAAAAAGTAGTTTTGTTCTATCTTAAACTAAGATTGCTTAGTGCCATTTAGAAAAATAAGGCATCAGAGTGTTCCATGTAATATAGATAAACAAGTCTAACTTAAGTACTCCATCCAGACTGTTGGCCCTTGTGCACCAAGAAAAGAGGGGTTGACATGATAGAAAATTTAAATTTTTAGAGGGAAGGTTAATGAAGAAAGCTTAAAAGGAGTAGAAGAATAGAACACATAAGAATTTATAATGGTTCGAGTGTTTACAAACCTTAATCCACTCCCTAATTCTTTGAACAAGTTGTTTCATTAATTCTAAATGGTGTTTTTACAAGCTCATACCAAAATTTATAATTTGTATTTTTATAAAGGCTCACGTACAGCGTTACAAGTGTTTCTTAAGGCTAATACTCAAATTTATACAAGAGTTTTTCATTGGCTCACTCTCAAACCTAATCCCTAAAGGTGTTTAAAGGCTCATACCAAACCTATTACAACTCAAATTATAAAGAGCAAATAAGAGAAAGCGAGTTAAGAAATCAATTTGTAAGATTTTGGCCTTAGTAAAATGTTATTCTCTTGCATTTATATCCATATGGAGGAGTATTTATAGATTTCACGCACCAAAGAGATGTTACAAACAAAACTATCTCTATATCTCAAAAGTTAGTAGTAAAATCCAACATTTAATGCTTATAAGACAAAAGTCACGATTGAGAACACTTATTTGCAATTGCAATCTTCATATTAGCATAAATTTTTCTCATTCAGAGTGGTGAATTTTAATTATGTCTAGTTGCTAGTTTAACTTGTCATTTCTTTATTAGTTCATCCAAAAATCTAGCCTTGGGCCCTTTAAGTGTGAATGAAAGTAAAATTGTGATTTCATACCTTTGGACGCGATCTTTACCTCGAAATGGCTTAAGAAATTAGAGATGTTGCCTTAGGCAATTCATGATCTCTACCACATTTTCATTATTGTGACATTTGACATTTTAATGGGTTTTTCAACATGTGGTGTCATGTAGTTTATAGTTTGAATTCCTCCAAATGCATTCAAAGATCATGGTCATAACTTGCACCACGACCCTACCACGAATTGGCCTTATCGCAAATTGGCCTGTCATTTTTTGTTCAATTCTTTTCTTAGATAGTTATTGCAACTTATAGATTACAGTTGCAATTCAGGAGATATTTTCCATTCTTTGAATCATTTGCTTCCATTCAACTTCCAATGAGTTCCTATCTTAGTTTCTGCAAGATTAACACTTACAATGGATCTTATAACCTTTCAATCTATGTTGTCAAGATCAAAAGAGAGTTTCGACTTAGGTTTGACCAACCTAGTCCAACAATCTCCCCCCTTTTTGATTTTTACAACTTAGATTGAATATGCAAAGGATAAAGAATTAACTAACTGCATTATTAGTGTTTTAAGGTATTAGAACTCTAGTGAGAGGTTAAAGTCCATTGATAAATTAATGGGATAAAAACATCTAAGCTAATGAAGCTAATGAAAATAAATACGCTTCCATTCAATCAATGCTTCCTTTTAACAAGTTAATGTTTCTAATTCCTAATTGTTATCCTTTTACATGTAGAGTCATGTTTCTCTCCCCCTTTGTCAAGATAAAAAAAAAAAAAAGAAAATTAAGAGGGAAGATCATAAATGTAATTACAATTCCAATGAATAATTATAGTCACAATCACAAACATAAGTAAATCACAACCATATGTGTAATCAGTTGAGAATTAGAGTAAAACATAAATAATACTTTTATTAAGGATAACACATGGAATGATTACAAGCACAAATTCAAACATTGAAAGATGTTTAATCACACAACACTAGTAAGCCATAAACATTTGAAAACAAAAATCAAGAAAATAAAAGAAAAGTATAGTTTAAAAAGTTAGTGAAGAATTGTTATCTTCAATCACTTGGACATCATCCCCTTAAGCTTGAGCACCTTCTTCTTCTTGGGCTTCCTCCTTATTTGTGGTGTCTTCCATATCTTCAAAGTTTGAGAAGAGGCAAGAAGTGGCACCAACATTCTCTTGGAGGTCCATAAGGTCATTATGAAGATGGTAGATGAGTTAAAATCTCATTTTGATCATCATCATAACCTTATCCAACTTTTCATTTATAAAGGAGAAGGAGATAGAAGTAGATTTTGATTTGGGTTTTACCTTGGATTAAGAAGGGTTTGAGACAGTGGAACTTACTCTTGGATGCCTTCTTAAATCATTAACCACTTTCTTTTATAAGCTTGAGTGGTCTTCTACTTTTTTGCTCCATATGAACCTAGGGTATACTCATAAGTATCGAGTTTGATGGCCTTTGCACTGATAAGATAGGGCAAATTAAGAAAATTTTTGTTGGAAAGATACCTTTGGTAAGAAAATCTTCATTCTCTTCATTTAAAGGCCTCATAAATCTATAGATAGTAGTGATATGAGAGGGAAGGAGGAATTGGCTCTTAAGGTTGGTACTCATATGGATCAATTGGTCCACAAAGTACTCATGTGGATCAATTGGTCCATAAAGTATTTCTCAATTTGAAGTGGTTTGTTTTTGTTGAGACATGAAATGAAGGATAGGTCTTTTTAAGAAACCTTTTCATTTTCATCAGCCCTAGTATTGATGGAAAAAATGGTGATCTTATGAAAAATCTAATAGGTTAGGGATTTGACGTTTGTAGCCAAGGATCTTTTGAACGATGTTTGGTTTCTATAGAAATTTTAGAGATAAATTCATTTTAGATGAAGTCTAAAGATGAAATATTAAAAGAAACACCCTTACTAGTTTGAAAATTAAAAAGAGTGCAAAGTTGCTCATAGGTGATGAAGTATTGATCCATAAAAGCCCTAAAAGGAAGACCATACATACCCATTCTTAAGTCCACTCTTCGGCTAAGGATCGCGATGCATATAAACTCATGGACAATTACATTATATTCAGGTTCCTCTCTAAAAATGAATTAATTCCATCCTAGATTGGATAAGAATGCCTTGATCTCTTCTTCAATCCCGATAGACTCATGAAGAAAAGTAGAGGGGATTTTGTTTGGTTATGTGATTTATTTGGCATTGGCTTTGTATCTCTCTTTTTCTTCTTTGGTAATTCCATTCATAATATAGTGAGGAGGAAGGCCTTGAGGTTGGGTAGTTCCTTTGCCATTTTTTACTCTGGTGAATTTTTTTAGTGCCACGGTGAGAGGAGAGTAGAAAAGATAGAGAGTTTTGGTTTAGGAAAGTTGAGAGAAGGAAGAAGATTGACGAGAGGAAGAGTAAAGAATGAATGGAAGGGTATTAGAGAGGGTTTAAATAGGCATAAAAGGGGTGAAAATTGATCACAAAATGGCTAAAATTGCATTTAATGAGAATATGTACTGTTTGGCAGTCGAATAGGTATTACCCAATGATTATAAAAAATTTGTGATTGGTATAAGGATGTCGCGATAACGAATTATGAATTTTCTGAGTAATGTCAAGAATTTCTTAGAAAGGAGCGAAGAAAATGATTAATGGCTTTTAAAAATAAAAAATTTAAGGAGGTGATCTCTATGTCGTCAGTTGAAAATGGTTTGTAAGTAGTGACAACGAATCACATGATCGCGAATTAGAAGTCTGATACGGTTCGAGGCCAACACCTATAGAACAAATAGGGAAGTGCACCTATCGAGTATAGTATAGTATAGGAGTATCAAGTGTCGATCCCTAAGGACTAAAAGTACTAGTATTAGCTTTTTCTCTATTATTTAATCAAAAAATTTAAGTGAATTGATTAATTAATTAAAAAATTGAAATAAATTAATTTGATAAACTAGAATAATGAAAATATGAACTAGTGGGAAAAATGTGACCAGTATGACAAATGACACTCAAGTATTGAATCCCTTTAAGACTTGTTAAGAAATTAATTTTCCAACAATACAATCTAATTCAATATTTATAGAACCGTGAAAATCCCTTTAGTATGTTAAAATCCTTCTCAAGATAATTAACATTTAATTCTAGGTTGATTAATTAGAATCTCTTCCTAATTAAAACCCTTAAAATTGCATTATAGTTTCTTGAATTTCACTATTAAGTTTGACCCTAATCCAAATAATTTATGTTATCTTATCTATAGGGGAATATACAACTCCTTTCAATTGTGCTAAATCTATTCAATAACTTGATTTTTCAATCTAACTTTAAAGAATTGGAAAACAAGAATCAATATTCCAGACATATCAATTCAAGGAGATAAAGAGCGAACACAATTAAATTCCATAAAATAATAAAAATATTGTATTATCTAAAAAATCACAATTGAAAACTCATCTTAGGGTTCATCATACCCTAGTGCCTAACTAATTAGTTCATAATGGAATTACTAGCTAACATCAAAATAAAAAGAAAATAAAATAGAAAAATTTTCATGAGAAAACCCTTGTATTCTCCAATTTTGTTCAAACTTGATGGATGACCAATAATTCTTGTCTTTTGGACAACTTATTCTCCAAAAAAATAAAAATAAACAAAAACTTCTCTCTAGAAAATAAAATAGACAAAAGACTTTTCTTTTTCTCCTCCTCTTCTTTGGAATTCTCCTCCTCTATTTATAATCTCCTACTCTCCCTTAAAACAGGAAAAACATATTCTCCTCCTCCATTTAGGAAAAGAACAAATCCTCCTTTAGGAAAAGACTCGGTGAACTTCCCAAACTGCATGGAGAGCTTCCTAAACTGCACAAATCGCTTCTTAATTGTATTAGGAAAGAATCTGAATTCTGTCTGAAAAATATCAGAACTAGTCCCTAGACCATCAAATTTTTGTTTAGTCCCTAAATTTCTGAAACTACATAATTTCACCCAAAAAACTCTCACAATTCATTCATCAGCTCTAATTTTCAAGATTTCGTATAAAATCACAAAATGAAAGCTAAAAGTGAGACATCATCTGATTTTTTCTCCAACTTAGGCTCAATTTATAATAAAACTAGCCCTAAAAATACTAAAAATAAAGAACTATCAAATTCCTCCACACTTAGCATTTTGTTTGTCCCAAAGCAAAAATACTAAGCTAACAAAAAAAAAAAAGAATAAAAATAGACAAAAGACTTAAAATAAAATAAGAAAAACACTAAGCACAAAACACATAAAACTAATATAATTGACTCATAAACACAATTCATCTTCTCATCGGCATCATAACAAATCGAATTAACCGAGCTATGCAAAAAATTCATCAATTCTCAGACTTGTAAAAATTGTGTTCTAGCATACTTACTTAATCAGAACTATCCCTAAATCAAATGCATCATAGATTAGCCATCCATAAACCTAAAAAAAAAATGAGTTTTATATATATAGTGTATAGTGTAAAAAAATGAATTTTATATATATAGTGTAAAAAAAATGAATTTTATTTTTTTTTTAAGAATTTGTAAACTTTCAAACCTTGAGATTTTATTTAAAGACAATGATAATTAAATATCTATGGTTGAAAACAAGGTTTGCAAATTAAGAAAGTGAATCCAAGGCATAACTAGATATTTTGACCAAGTTTTGATAAAAATGAGGAAACTACTAAGCAAATAATGAGTCATTCACACAATAAAGTAAATAAAACAACAATATATATATATATATATATATATATATATATATATATATATATATATATATATATATATATATATATATATATGA